>CM060170.1:14518846-14691014 GCA_020352615.2 Yoshiicerus persimilis
TAATGAAATTGGGTGACGCAATGATTGGAATGGGAAGGGATGGTCGGAGAGCTAGAGAAGCTCTGATTTGCGACGAATGTGTAAACTCTTCCGTTGAATTGGTTCCCATCTCATGGTTTCTCGCTTGAAATTCTTCATTTTGCTGCTGGATCTCATGGGTCTGAACATCTGGATGCGTTCCTTTATCCACGAAACCCGACAATTTCCCATCCATGAAAAACCCAACGGGTACTGCCTAAATTTAGAATTCCAAGCATTTAATATTTATATCCCTTCTCCTCGTCACGTCCGCTAGGACAGGAATTTGCAGATAGAATGACGTACGGCACAATGCAAACACAGAAGTACTGTCAAGTATTGCTTCAGAATGCCACTTCAGAGTATATAGTATAAGGTATACCTGAGCTATAGTCGGTAGAGTCTTCCTTCTGTCTCCAAAATAAGCAGATCCAAATAATGAGTCTCTTCTTGCCGATTCTGCGGACAAACAGCGAGACTGGTAAGAAGCATCTTGGAAATTCGCAAATGCACTAAAATATTCCGGAGTGTCGGGAGTCCTTAGAGGCGGTGTGTGAAGAGAGAAATGATTCAATTGCCTCTTCGCCTCTTGATTCAACTTACAACCCACTACTGTCAATGCTATCCCCAGAAATACCATGGTGCTTCCGATTATAACGAATATTGGACCTGCTATTTTCCCTTCTTGCCGGGATGGAGAATCCTGAAATATCCAAAAATCGTTAATCATTTAATTAAATTCCCTCTCCAAAAATTCAGTCGAAAATATTCATGAGTTTTCAATGTACCTCACTTGTAACATTCATTCTGTGTTCTGTACGATGGGGTTTTAGTACAAACTAGACGCATCCTATCCCAATGTATTCTACGGATAAGTGGCGATTTTACTTTTAGATACTGTCACGGAATTATTTTCTAACTTTCTATTACGAAGTCATCTTAAATTAACTAATTAAAAGCCGTATGCCCATAAACTGATATTTCGTAATCAAACTGAGCAAATGGAATTTTCCTGATAAATATATCCTAGGCAGGTAGACTGTATTGCCAGCTCTTTTATTATTCTTGGGTTTTATGGAAATCCTTTATTTTACGTAGCTAAGAATTTCAAGGCTAATTTTTGACTACGGACGGATTCTACAAGAAAACTAGATGTTCGTGCCCAAATGAACGGACGACGAAGCTTAATGATTTTTCTTTGGTTCTAGTTAGACATTATACTGCGTGTATCAAATTACAACATCGATACCAACAACTGATTAAGCATGCAGAGAATTTTTCAAGTGTAATTGACAGCCACCAAATGGTGGTCTTATTTAATGCATAATTGCAACGAATGCCAGTGAGTAGAATACCGAGAATTCTGGGGCGCCAGCTACACCATATATATCAAAGTTAGTTTACCATACAAATTTGAATTTGCAATTAAAGCTTAATATTGATTGAATTTAATGTATAGTAAAAATGATAATTTCGCTTATTGACTTTCTTAGGAATAGAAACACCACAAACTCCTTACCGTTATTAAATAAGAACTTAAAGCACTAGTCTTATGGCATTTTAGGTCAACTTTTAGAATTTGTATTGCAAAATGCCTCATTATTCATTAACTGTAATGGTCGTTCTATACTTATTTTGGTTGTATTTCAAAGTAATTTTATTGGTCCACAGTTTTATTTACACATGTTATAGATTCATATAGTTCCTCCGGGTTTATTAGAATTATGTATTGTTATTGCAAAGTTTCATAACATCAGATTTTTAGGTCACCGCCCATCTGATGCAATGAAGCTCTGATAGCAGGGTAATTATGTATACAATCCATGTGGCCTTTATGCAGCCATTACGTAAATGTCCATTGCTGATACACTAAATTGGTAACACCACTTTCACCGTAGTGCTAATATCCAACCTAAAATGATAAAATCGCATTTACTTTGTTTTACTATTAGCTTAGAAATCTAACCCAATTGTTTGAGTAGACAATTATTATTATTATGCAAACACACGTACAGAGACAAAGTGTAAATGTGACACGCTAAGCACGGATGCATCTTAACAGTTGTCGCTGCATAGGCTGCACCACATGCAAAGGTGCATATTGATGCTAACATTTTACGATAACACTATTGGCAGTATTACTTACAATGCTACAGTAACAGGTGCAACGAAAATAGTATTCGTTGGAGAAAGCTTTAAAACGATTTACCTTATCTACCCAATAACCTAAATGCATACGGAAGAAAGGAAGTCTTTAAGTTATCTTTAGGGATTTCGAACGAATGTCGTCAAAAACCATATCCCAATTGCTTATAGCCACCCAGTAATTCGCCAGGGAGATGGCGATTTAGGCAACCGTCGCCGTCATTCCACCTAAATTGCAAAAGCTAATTTCTTTGCTTTCGCCCGTACAATTAAGTACTTACATTTTTCATGAGTTTTCAGTATTCTCTAAAGAAATTTTTTATTTCCATTGAAACTGCATTAAATAGCATTAATTACCATTGAAGTCCTATATCATATATCTACTCTGCTCTAAAATTTACAGTTTTCGATTAATTGACCAATCATTTAAAAATGGAGGCGACAGCCAGGGCTGCATGTGTAAACTAGAAGAAACATTACGGAGTTATGACATTTTACAGGGTCACACTAGTAAACTGCATGAACTAATATCTAGTGAAAAAAGTGAAAAATTGATAAATAATGCAATTACTAGAGATTGCTTGTTGCCAAGAAGGTACACTTATAGACTTCCAACCGAGTGAAAAGTAAAGCCTCCGTTAAGCAAGATGTTTTTGGAGATGATTATTGGAAAAGAATTACAAGACATGAAAACTGGGAATTAGATTTAATAGTGTTTTGCAGACTGAGATGTTTGACAAAATGTTACCACATAAAGGAAGAACTTAGTCTAAATAAGTGTATTTTATTTTATTTCCATGGGAGGTTTCAGTTTATTATGATATACGTAACACTTTGCTGCTAGTTTATGGAAATTAATAATTTACTCTTTTATATTTAATCACCAGTGTCACGCCATAAACATTGAAATTGATTTAACAAAGCGCATTTGAGAACTGAGAATACTTGAAGCCATAGTAATGATTTGCTCTGAATCTAAAGTCTTCAATACGTACAAAGTAGCACAATGCATTGTGTAATTTCTTGTGATGAACCGTGTCGGTGAAACCTTTTTCTATCCAGCATTGCATTCAAAATTTACATAGTACAAAAATCGTTTTCTCATCCATTTATCAAGCACTTTCTGTTTTTATAGAGTTATGTGCATAAAATGGTTGTAGTTGAAGAAGTACGTATAGAGTGTTTGCATTTACAAAACTAAATCGACTTTAATAATATTATGTAAGCCTTAATATTACGTACTCGTAGGCATATATTAAGCTTCTTTCTGGTTTCCGTTGTCAATATTTGAGTTAAGTGGTTTCCTTAGGCACTCATTAGTTTATAGGCTGCTTTATTTGTACATCCATCCATATTCCTGCAGTATACCTATCAAAGTGCTGTGACTAATCCTATGCTTACCATAAAGGTACTAGAAATGCATACACGAAAGACAAGTCCACTTTTACTTCTAGTACCTATCTACATAATGTTTCATGTTATTACTGCCGCGCATGCAATGCAGTAGTACGTAGTAGTCTGCTGAATTATTTAGTTTTCTTTTCTCTACTTCGTACTATTGAGGCACCTAATTATTTATGCAAGCTTATTACTTAAGGTAAAATGCTCTTAAGTTCTAGAAGTAGTTCTGCAGATAAACCAACTCAGTAGAATACCTATGCAAATCTAAACATTTTTGCAACACGAATGCATAATTAAACTTTTCTCTAGATTTTCTTACAATCCGTCACTCGCAGCTCTGCATAAATTATACCAGTTACCTAATCATTTAATTGATTTGCCTGTTTGTATGTTTTTAGAAGTCACATTTGCCTCCAATAGCCACATACTTAAGAATAAGAGATGAGGTTGTCTGCATCGAAATCCGGTTTTAAACTTACTCGGTTTAAAAATGGACAACATACGCTGATTTGTGGAAATCAATTGTAGTATTTTCACTTTTACCTACAGCAATGCATAATCAAGTAAATACAAATGTCAGAGTACCTATGATATATTAACATCATTCTACCACAGGGGCATCCCGACATTCGTTACGCATCATCATGTTATTGCTTTCTTCTCGCTGACAGTTTCGTTGAGAATTTGCTTTTAATCTGATACAGAGACAACGGCATTTCTACCATTTATCTCACATCACTCCTATAAAAAAGATTTGCTCAACATTGTACTATACACTGTAATAAAGCATTGTCTCGCATGCTAATTTATTATCAGCGTGGTCCACCATTCGGTGTTCGGAAGTAAGAAGATTGTATGATTCCCAAATGTATACACAATATGCATACACTTAAGTTTCTGTAAAGTAGAGGTCGTTGGTGCTAACTATAATATTTGATTTGACATTCGGTATCGTGATCAAAAGTTATGATGCAGTAGAATGCGATCGAAGTAAGACTTAGTAGGAATGTGAAAATGAGAAAGAAACTTACGTCTTCATATTCTGCTCTGAAGCTGGAGGTAGGGGTTTTGTATGCGAGAGCCGTAAGCACAGCTCCAGCGAGCAGGAAAAAGAATCCAAATATTAAGACGATTAAGTGACAGTTGGCTGCCACTGCCAATCCTCCGATTCGCAAACTTCCTTCATCACGCTCTGCTTTAACTCTTAGGTTTAGACATTTTCCACAGCCAACATTTATTCTGGTACCATTGTAAAGTCCGCATCCTGGGTACATGTCAAATAAACATGTAAAAATTGATAGAGCACTTTTGACAGATACTTCATGCAATGTTCACACACAATGAACTGAGTGGCTGCATGCTTTTGGGTAGTGATGTAACTTAGGATTGATGCATGCAGATAACATTTTATTGCAGTGCAATAATGATGTGGTGGGTACTTGTGTTTAATGACAAGAAATCAGATACTCTGCTTTCTTGTTAACTTGTTACCTACTGGCATGTCAGCACAAGAGATTTCCTAAAGCAGACACTGTGCAGATACACTCACATGTCCCTAGACTCATCTATCTCTCTGTTCTCCATGCTTATCACCAACCATAATGTTCATTAAGACTATATTTTATGCAGCTCAGCCAAAGTCTTGTGTACACTATTAATAACCACGGATAAATGAAACTATCTAACACTTTAGTATCTACTTGAGTCTATCTCGTATACTACACTGCAGTCGATTACAATTGCCAACCCTATGGTTATGTCCCCATTGGCCCTATCTCCGTATTACACGAACAGATATGGATGAATGAAAAGGTTATGTAACTCGCCACAGTTCTAATGCGAACAAATCTATAATTTTATGTCGTCCTATCCAAATGGAAAACAAACAATATTATACCTTGTTGTACTACTGTGCAGTTCTGCAATTGTCTGTTTTATGAGCACTCTACTCAGTTTTTTAGTACCGCACCTTCTATTATACAATCTATTGTAACTAAATGACTCCAGTTAAGTTGGGGACATTATAGACAACAAGAAATAAAAAATATTTATTATCATTTAGATATAAGGACACAAATATCACAATAGCATAGGATAAAAGTATTATATTACAAGACATCAGAAATGCATTTCAACCAAACGCAAACTATTTTTAAGAAAAGTAGGTACAACGGAAGCAATAAGTATTGTGGGTTTTGTAACTTTTCCAAAGCACCCATCTAAAATCTTTCGTCTCTCTAAATTGAATTTGAAATCTCCCAATCCGATTATGGAAAATAAGAGTTTCTTGGAATAACTACTGATGTTATCTATATAGGAACAGAATATGGCAAAATAAATAATATTGTCAGCTCCCACGCCCAGAAAAGTGTTTTTTGACAGAGATAAATAAATAGTTTCCTATTTACATAGACAGTGTTGGTATTTGCAGTAAGAGTTGAATAAGTATACTCATATGAAGCAATAATGTTTATCAAAGTAAAATAACTTTATAGGTAGGTACCTAACAGTGATAATGATGAATAATTCTACATCCAGCATCTCCTAATCCAGAGATACTTGAATGAACAAAGTACAGAAAGAGCAAAGTACATTAGACAGACAGCAATCACCCTCACCCATATCCTTTTTATTCCTTAATAAATTACTATAATTAAGAGATCGTCTATATCGTATAATTGCATCCTACTTTGCCTTGCTATATGAGGGACGCGATGAAAATAAAGTTGCCAGGCAAATCGAAACGCGTGACTCAATATCCTATTTTATATTTCTAATAGACTACCTAACTACCCAAAACTCAGTGCACGATGAGATACACACTCCGTGCTTATTGTTAAATAATAGCTTAGCATAAACAAAAGTGGTATTTGATAGCATGCTTTACATTATGACACAAGCATAGTTCTACACTGATGCATATTTCCTACGTGACTTATTAATATGTGCATGTAATCAAAAATAAAGATGCCATATATATCTCTAGCTATTCACAACTTCTCGTTTATGAGAACACATGAAAGATTGGCAACCTAAGTGTAGTTTTAATTCATGGTTTTACGGCTTTATTTACTAAATTTGCAATCCGTTAATTTTCTATTGTGCCAATCCTTGTTTTTATGCATATAGTACTATTTGTATTTAATGTGACTATTTTGTCAATGCTATGTCATAGGACACATTTAGAAAAATGAACCTATTGTTAAAAGAAATAATCTGAAAATTACAGGAAGCTCAGAGAGACAAAGTTGAAGTTATGATAGAGTTAGAAAGTGTATTAATTAATACCTTCAAGTGGTTGGTGATGAAATGAACTTCCACGACGACTGTCTTCTTCGTGAAGTTTAAGAAAGCCACGATTAGGATCAATCATAGTGGAAGTGAAGACCCAATCTAAAAATCAGTAGCTAATGTCTGTCACGGTGAAAGTTGACACTTGCACTGAAGGATTGGCAGTGAAATATTTCAGATGGAAATGGAACGCCAGTATTTTGTGTGGCTGTACATAATAATTTGAATTTAATATGATTTTGTGAAGAGATCCTTTGGGACTGTGGCGAAAGAGTTGGTAATGCGGCGTGACATTGTTTAGTTGTATCTGTGTATTGGGCAGAATGATTGTGGCGTTGTGAAGGAAGGAATAAATTGGATTTGTAATGTTTGGTTGGGATTTTGGAATAATAATGTATGTAGTGGTGGAATCTGGTCGTGAATTTAAACTGCCACTTGATTCGTGTACTTATCCGAGGCAGAAGGTTAGAGTTGAAGTAGAACTACCCTTGTCTCGTTCTGACTTGGTCCTGAGTGGCAAGATATTTTTTTATTAAGACCAGCCTAATTTTGGAGTGAATAGAGTTCTGAAGGTTGTCGCAGCGCTGACTCATTGTGTTTTACTGTAGTAGATGTGTGTACCCTTGCTTGCTGTTGTCTTATCTGGTTGTGTGATCAGTGTAGTAGTTTAGCTGATGTGAGTTGAAATGTGGAGTTTGTCCAGTATTGTCGTTTGTATTCTAAAGCAGAGCTAACCAAAGTAAACTAACTGGGCAATGTAAGTGTTGGGAGAAAACTGTTATCTGCATGTTATGTTGTTGTGTATAATGTGATGTGTGTGTGGTGTAGTAACTCCAAGTAGTTGCACAAGGCACCAACTCCGTGAAACAGTAAAGTAAGAGCAGAAAGGAGAAATGCCAATCCAAGCCTTTCGGATCCTATCGATCGTCGAGGAAGTGAAAGCTCCTTTCCCGTAGTTCACGCATTCTTGTAGTTAAGCGACTCTCCCTTAGCCTTCTATGTACTTCCATCTCACCAGACCTATACCCGTAGGTATAAGTACAAAGGAAATGCGGGTATAGGTCATAAGCACCCAGTATATGTCTTGGAGAATTATTCGGCACCAGCAGCGGTACCTCACCCTTAGCCTACCTACAAACACATACTCCACGCTCTCGTGTCACCAGCACCATTCAATTTCCCAGATATCCACTGTGTACACATACAGCACTAGACCACTTTCAATTTAAACTAACAACCGACATATCACCAAACAAACCCAGTATCTTTGTAATCATGTCACTAGACGCAGGTTGCGCCTCAAAACTTAACTTCCTATATTCAATGTACTTCTTATACCAAAAGTAGGATGTTCCTGTCACAATATCATTAGGTTATGGCTTAATATACTCTACTACACATTTATTATATTGTGTACACAGTAAGCAAACTCTCTCATATCACTTACAAACATATACCAAAGGAATTCCAATAAATTCCTCCGGCCAAGTAACATTCATCACACAATACAATATACGGGTTACTGCCGTATGCTCAGACCAATTATAATCATTCCTCCTGGATTGCATGCGAAATTTGTCACAACTTCGTTCTCTCAACCTTATGGCAGGATGCAAAACTTTTAAGACGTCCAATTGGATTTACTAGAAGGGAAATAATTCGTTTGCTACCATTCAGGGAATTAGGTATACAAATTGGCAGAATGCAAATATCTTTATTAAAATCAGTCACTTAGCTTATTGGTTTCCATTTTCCATTTATAAAGAAATACTAATGGCTGTGTAAACTGTAAATCTAATTCAATAACATTATCGTGCATTTGCAGCTGTATCATAAAATGTGCTGTTTCATGAGAGTGCTAGTAAAACTGGAATGACGATACGGAAATATTGTTCACGTAAGTGTAGCATACCTATTTTAAGTATTTTCCAGATAAGTCGGTAAGTAGGTAGATAAGGAGCTCATTTCCAGTTCTACTCCACAAGACTGGAAACGTGACGTTGGTGACTTACATAGCATATGTGACTCTACACCGAGTGCAATGCAAATGGCTTCGAGCTAACATTTCTGAATTCTTGCTGGAGAAGCGTAATAATGGTATAACAAAGGGCAAACAACCATTGTACTATGTATACATTTTGTATCCATGGAATGTGCTTCATATATCCATAATATTGGTTCAAGATGTTATATAACTTCACTCATTCCTTTCAGAGTCGCAGAATAGACGCATTAATAATACAGTCCTATTAATGATAAATTAGATGGCCGATTGTACATCATGTAACACAAGCAGAGTATCCAGTGTGCGTGCATATGTTTTCTACATATTCACATAATTACCTAACTCCGAACTCCGTCTTTGTATTTTTAAAAAGTTAACCTATATTGCGACTTGGGAAACTGATATTATCGTAATGGTGTCACACCAAACACAATTTTGTGACTCACGTTATAGCTCGTCATATTTTAAGCCTCTACCTATACATGCAAATCGTCGACGTTCTTCCCAAGTAATAATAAAAGCCTCGCAATAAATTTTTGATGAATGAGATGAGTAATAGCATCCTAGAAACCCTGCTTCATTTCTATCTTATGGTTGTCGTTAACTTGAAAGATAGAGGAATCCTTTTTTATTTTCGTTTATTGTCTCACAGAGACAGAACATTAAATCCAAATTACCATCGAATTAATTAGGGAAATACACTGCAGTAAACCTAAAGAACTTTTCAGTAGCTTTGTCCTTGGCTCTTGGAAATGTCTATTATTACTCAAGGCAAGCCACACGACACTTAAATCTATGAAATAAGTAACCACATAGAAGATGGCATTTGCTTGAATGCGTGAGAGAGAATTTGTTAGAATCTCTACCTGGAGCTTTTCCCCAACTTCCTTTCCACGTCGTTCACCTTATCTTTCCATTTGCTCTATACAGGGTTTCGAGTTGACCTTTAATGCCCCCAATTTCATTATGGTTTTTAAGGTTCCCTTAACGGGGTCTTGTATATTCACTTAAAGTCCCAAACTATTAAAGATATCTTTGAATACGACGATGGTTTTCATTTATTACTATATCTAACAATCTTTCCTTTCTCCATATTTTCCTTACTTGTCTCTCTAGCTTCGTGCTTTGATTTGAAAATTAACAGAATTTATTAGAATGACATATACTGTCTTAGATGTAAGGTAGTGTTTTCTTGAATTTGGAATTAAAATGGAACAACGAAACCCACGGCGTAAGGAACCTGCTTTCGAATTGTCGAATAAGACCCTTGTTATTTTTGCACCCTTGTTAGTAGGGACTATAGGTTCTTATTGCCGTTCTATGTAAACTTGAACATTGCGGTATGTGAATTGTGATGCAAAACACTAGAGCAAAGGAAAACTCTATTATCATAAACTCGGTAAATGCGAAGCAACATTTGACAGGGCTTTTGTGTTTGCATCATCTCAAAGTTCTATTTTCGTTGCGAAATGCATTTGGTGCTCAAATTCAATTTATTCCTAAGCGTATTTACTATTTAAAGTATGTACTCTGACTATAATACTATAAGTTACCATAACTATATTATACCTATTACAGCGAAGTTAATGATGAATGGAAATTAGACCAGCACGAAGCGAACGTCATAAAGAGCAATGATGTCTTTCCTCTGTCTTTTCAGCTCACCAATATCACAGTAGTAACCAAAATATTTATTGGTCCTACCAATATTTGTCCAAATAGGAACCAATCTTCCTCTCCTGGGGCTTAGAATGTTTATTAATAAATGCAAGGAACAAAGTATTAGTTTTGTCATGAAGTATTTCCAGTATTTCCAATTAATATACTGATAATGCATGGTTTCAATATAAGAAATCCATGAGCAGAAAACGTTTCAGGAAAAATCATTTACCTACTAGGAAGATTTCGCAACAGGACAGCTAACTAAATTTAAAAAGGCTCTCTGTATTTGCTTGCAACCTTTTCTGGCATAGACGTTTTCCCTCATGTGATTCAATTTAGGTACAGGATGTGATATTAGTTAATAAAATAGGAGAAATGTGATTTACGGTGAACCGGTTTTAAAAGCATGCACAGATATTTTCATCCGCAATATTTTCACTTTTTCACTGTATTCCTGAAAAGCCTGTACCTTTCATCTACGTTTGATTACACAAGGATTCTAGTAGAATCATCCTGCTGTGTCTTTCTTCTATTCATGCATGAAATGCTTCCAGTTGATGAATTCATACGAGATCTGGTTAGATCACGAAGAATATCCGGTATGAAATCGTGTACGAGCTCCTGTGCTTTTATAGTGATGGGTAGGTTTGCTTAAAATGCTTTTGAATAAATAGGAGTATCTATAGGTAACATAACAGCACTTTATGCATGTTAAGATTGAATCGAAGAGTTTTAGATAAGTAATGAAGAGGTATTGCCTCAACTCCAACTGAACATTCTGTCATTTTCAGAGATTTCCGATTTATATAGCAGCAGCAGACCTGTCATGTACATTTTCTGCAGTGCTCTAATTTGACAATAATGTACGCTACAATAGAAGTGAAATACTTCAAACACATGAAAAACGTGTTTGGATTTCTGTTCAAGGATGATAAATTTGATTACCTGATTTTTCCCATTGGAAGACAGTTCCCATTGCTTACATTTCCCATTACCGACAGTTCCCATTCCGACTTTTCCAATCTCGACTTTTCCTATTACAGACTTTTCCCATTCCGACTTTTCCTATCTAAGACTTATCCCATTGAGACTGTTCCCATCAAAAATCGAGGGTTTTTCCCATTACCGACTTTTCCCGTTGGTAATGGGAATGTTGCTATATATGACTGTAAGGTGATACTGTTGTAAAGACAGTATTATGTTTACCAATGTACCATAAATACAGGTGAGGAAATTTATGCAACTGATATTTTCAAAAGTTCATACTATGCCATGCTATGTGTTGTTCAGAATAGTTTTGTGAGGCACTTTCAGCAAAGCACAGTAAACATAAATAAACACAAAATTCCTTCCCAAGCAAAGTATGTAAATAATAAGTAAGCAAATACTCAATTATATTCTTTATTAATATAGGAAAAAGTAAACGCAATTGGTCACAATGTTGAGGTAGTAGAAGCTACTTCAAAATAATGTGCAGAGTGGCCACGGGCAGGCTGCGATATTACCTAAAGCACAAGCTAAAAAACATAAGTTGTACTTCGGGTACACTCCAGGGTTTTTTAAGGATTTTTGCATTAGTAGTAGTGATGGGAAAAGTCGGTAATGGGAACAGTCTCAATGGGATATGTCTTAGATAGGAAAAGTCGGAATGGGAAAAGTCTGTGATAGGAAAAGTCGAGATAGGAAAAGTCGGAATGGGAACTGTCGGTAATGGGAAATGTAAGCAATGGGAACTGTCTTCCAATGGGAAAACCAATCTCGACTTTTCCTAAAGTAGTGAAGTAAACTAAACTAAAGTAGTGAAGTAAACTAAGTTCCTAAACTAAAGTAATGATAATAAATTTATCATTACTTTTTATAGCCCCGCTGTTCAGCATTTTCAATTGTGATATACAATATACGGGTTCCTTTAATGATAAATTAGAAGAATTGGAGCATTCAGTTTACGCTATAAGCTTCTATTGTATTAATTCGTTTGTTTATGGACAACCGTAATTTGAGAGCCACACGGGAGCCGTAAGGTAATCGCAGTTACTATAGCTTTCTGTGAGAAATAACTCAAAGTTGGCTTTGCTTTAACTACGCAATATTAATTTAGTCAATCAGAGTGAGTGGAAAGTAGAAACCGTTGCAATTTGTAATAAGATATTATAGGTACTTTTTAACCATGGGGTAGAAGCAAATGCGCCTTGTATTTCACTGTCTGTATTTTATTTCGGATTTTAACTTGATCTGCAGAGAGGAATATAGTTGCGCAATTTTTGTAGAGAAGTATTGATGAATAAGTATGGATAAAATTAAAATTAGTAAAGCATAATGTAATCCAGGATTTTTAAGGAGGGCAGAAAATCATTTTAAAG
The DNA here is from genome assembly GCA_020352615.2 of Yoshiicerus persimilis. Classification (NCBI taxonomy): domain Eukaryota; kingdom Metazoa; phylum Arthropoda; class Collembola; order Entomobryomorpha; family Tomoceridae; genus Yoshiicerus; species Yoshiicerus persimilis. The sequence goes on from CM060170.1 coordinate 14,531,729, forward strand.
TGTAAATCAAAAGTTTTATTAATAAAATTGAGGTTATTTATTATGACTAAAATTTAATCCTTCCATGCAAATGAATGATATCCGCAGGAAAGAGAAAGTCTACGGACTAATGAAAGTCGCAGGCGGCCAATATATAAGCAAATGAAAGTCGCAGGCGCCTAATATATATGCGAATGAAAGTCGCAGGCGGCTAATATATAAGCGAATGAAAGTCGCAGGCTGACAATATTTGGGCAAATAAAAGTAGCAGTAAATGATTTAAATTAGCATGAATTTTGCAATGCATATATTTAATCCGAAATTGTCGTTGAACTTTCGGCAGCAGCAATAATTGTAGAAGCCTGGTAATAGTTGAATTAAAATATGAATGCGAAAACAAAAATTAGTCACGAAAAGATAAGGTATACGACAGTATTAGTGAAGACTGTAAACTTGAGTGTAAAGACAATCATTATAGTTGGTAAAGCCAAGTAACGGTTTGTCCTTCCACCTTTCTTATCTACTTCATGATATTACCATATTGCTGACACTTACAAGACCTAACTTACTGGAAAACAGTAAAGCTCATTATGTGCAATACACAACCACATTAGACATACATGTCTGTATTATACTGTTATCATTAAACATTAACGGTTTTCTATACATATGCATTGTATAGGAAACCGTTATAACAAAAGGAATATAAAGACAGTTGAGAGAGTGGGAGAAAAATATTTCTTGCTAAACAGTCCAACTAACTACATTGTTTTCAGTCTACAGTTGCACTTCATGCTAATTTAAATCATTTACTGCTACTTTCATTTGCCCAAATATTGTCAGCCTGCGACTTTCATTTCCACATATATTAGCCGCCTGCGACTTTCATTCGCTTATATACTAGCCGCCTGCGACTTTCATTTGCATATATATTGGCCGCCTGCGACTTTCATTAGTCCGCGGACTTTCTCTTTCCTGCCGATATCATTCATTTGCATGGAAGGATTAAATCACAGCCATTTATTATTGCCAATTATTGTAAGCATTGTTCGAGTAGTATCATTTACTATGGGAAAATTTTATCTTTGTATATCATATTATATATATGTTTAATAATGGTGTTCTCATACAAGTTTCATATTCCTCTAAAATTATGTATTAGGCAAGTACAATAAGCAAAAGCAACCAAACTATATATCCTACCTATGTAAGATGCTTCTAATCCAAATTGATTTTAACGAACTCATGACTTCAAATTGTACGTTTAGAAAATGGCAAATTGACACTCTACAGTATTTATTTTAGCAAACGTCATTTGGAAAAAGTTATAATAAATTTGCAGAAATTCATATGCAATTGTTAAATGAATTTATTAAGTCCTTGAAATAGGTGATCCCGATAATGTAAACGAGTCTTCACGTTTACATTAGCTAGCCGTTCTTGAATAAATCCACAAAGCATATGATAATATTTCTAATAATACGTACTAATTATATTAATACTGAACCAAAAGATGCTCACTTGCCCATGTAAAGTTTCTATTTAATACGGCATGGATGTCCAATCTTGCAAGATAAGATACGAATATGTGCTCTTATACATTTTGACTTAATATAATAAAAACCTTGAGGGAGAAGATTATCACGAAAGAGGATGTTGCAAACGATGTTGCATATAATATTCGAAAACTCCAAAGTGCTAATTCGTTTCTGCTTTGTAGGAAGTGTGATACACAGGCTTTACAAAAGCTAAGAAATCCACAAGTCCCAGATTTGGTATGCAATGCATTATTATACTACCAGTATAGTTGAACAATCTGTTCCATCTTCCCTGAAATGTCAAAGAGCGACAGTCTTAGTCGTATTATGGACTTTCTCAAGCTTCGTGGACGCCTTTTAATTAATATGAGTGCATTGAATCCTGTTTTCAAGGACAGAGAAATGATAATATATTTTTCTGTTGGTTTTCTTAAATAATTGCATTGAAAGGCAACTTTGTTAAAATGCGCTTTATGGTTTTTGATTGTGAAATAGACATATGCTATATAGATTACAATAAATTCAACTATCTTCCGGATGAGTGAAAAGATTTTTAAGCCGGCGTACTTCCTTGGGTAGTAAAGGTTCTTGTCAAACCACAATCCTAGTCTCTTTGTGATTTTGTGACCCATAGTCGAAATGCTTCCATATGTCTAAATGCCCTCACGGTAGAGAATTATAAGCATTTTAAGTCATGCTTAATGATTTGGCTTAGTACCTAGGATAACTAAACAGTACTGTGAAAGTAATAGTTAAAAGTACTTCTTGACAAATGACTGGAAATTCACATTTTTATGCTTTTAGTGAGACCTTTACACGAGAACTACTGCATTTATTAATCACAGAGATAAATAAAAAAACCATTATTCTCCTCTTTTCCTGATCCTGAATAGCAAAATTGACCACGATGCTATATATAATTTTAATAATAACTAAAGCATAAAATAAAGTAGAATGTGGACAACAAAACATCATAAAATTTCTGGCATGGAAAACTCGAGCCCTTGGTCAATTCCCCAAAGTGGGAGTAAGAGAGAACAGAAATTTTGAAGACGCGATTGAGGGTCGGTACGCAGAGGGTATAGATAGCATGCGCTTATCGAAACTCCTCTGTGAATCGGTAATGATGTAATATAGCTTTATTAGCTTTTAATGAAAACTATGACCAATGAAAAAATTAATTGGCTTATAATTTTTAAATTTCCAGAATGGAAATGTAAGAATTGGAGCATCGAAGACTGCTGAAATAGATTTTGGACTTGGAAAAACAGCCGACACGATGCGAAACCCGAAAAATGTAAATTTGCAAAATTCTGAAAAACTAGACAAGGATACGAAATGGGACATAAAATGGAAAAATAAAATGAGAGACTGTAAATTGGAGTTGGAAGACTGAAAGTCAAATAAAACTGTATAATGGTATTGATAAAGGAGACCCGGAAGAAATAAAAATCTTTGTATTGTGGTAATAATAAAAAAGGAGGTGAAGATTGTTTTTGCGACAATGACCTTAGGTAGTGAATAAATGAGTAGTGAAGAGAAAGGTCATTGTCACTGGGAGGGGATGATAATCTGGGCGTAATCTAGGTTTTGGCTGGAAGTAGGAGAGTGACTGCGTAGGAAGTTTATGTCCAGAGAAAATGTCCAGTGGCGGTGTGGCCGGGCGTGATTTGGATGGAGAATGAGCGGGATGGTGGTTAAAAAGTGGCCAAGTTGGCGGTTGGGTGTGAGAGTGTTTGGAGATTGGCAGGGTTAGAAAAGGCAGGAAAATTCTATGTGAGCGAGCTCTAGCCAACGCATCTGAGTACTACGCCAAGTGTTTTCTAGCTAAGGTTATCCCTAACACACCAACTCTCAAGTACTCTTTAATGTTTGAATTTTCAACAATCTTCTACTTAAATTCATCAGTTTTTATTTCGAAATTTGGATTTGAAAATTTGCAATGTGCCCAATGTGTAGTGAAGGATCTTTGGAAGGTAAGCATTTAATTGGAATAAATTTAAGTTGTGTGATTGTGGACTATTGGAAGTTCTAGTGCACATAGAAGGCAGTCCAAATAGTCTTATAGTGTATGTGGACGTAGAGAGTATAGGGAGATGTTTGGGAAAATAATTGAAGAGCTGCGGAAAACCTTGGTTTGGTTTTTACACAGTCAAGTCACTCAGTCTATCAGCTTTGCTCTTCTTCTGCTATAGCATTTAGCATTGAATTCGGCCTCAGCCGTTCAAATATCAAATCAGAAGAAACATGGCGTTAGATACCTTTTTTTCATTATTTTATGTACAATTTTACTCTTTTATCACAAATTCGACTCTTATATCACCTAGATGAATGAGATGAATTTTATGAACATTTTCTACATGGCTCGAAACAAACCAAAACTCTCCAAGCCCAATTTTCTCAAACTCAAACCCAAAACCTCTTCTCAATCTGACCAACATCTCCGTATAATTCATAGTTAGCTTAGTAGTCAATTTTTACACAATACCCACGGATTCCAGATTCTCCACTCGGTTTTCTAATGTAAACAATCGCATTCTGCCACACAGTCAGTCGGAAACTATTCTTAGTTAACCAACTTACTCCACTTCCAACATTTAATATTGTCACTCTCTGCTTTCTACGCAAAATACTTTGCTCACTGTCAAAACACCTGTCTACGGCTCTGTCTTATTCTTATCCGGGAAATTGTCATGTTTCTTTTTGATTATGTCAATCACTACCATTTTGTCTAATTCAAAAGTAAGTCAATGTGGAAAGTGCTTTTTATTCAAAATCTATCACACAATTGTATTTTAGTGTCCCTCTCATATGTTCCAGCCTAGCATTGTACAGTAGTCACTTTGGCTAATCCACTAGTCTACTGTTCTTCATTGTTAATAATGCATATTCAGTGTTTAATTTTAGTTACAACCCTATAAGAATTTGTTTTCATCCGTATTTGGATTGGTAGGTAGTTGGCGGAACAGCTGCACAGTGTTTTTGTTTACTTTTTGCTTAGTTTTGTTATTGAAAAGTGGCTAATAGTGAAGAAAGGGCACAGGTCACAAAATAAATTCAAAGAATCCGTTGCAACAGTCACTGATTAGTTTTCCTATTTGCCCTTTGTAATTCGAGTCTTCCCTTTTCACAAGCTAAAGATTTCAATTGTGTTCGCTTGCTTTGAAGGTGTTCACTAATTTCCAGTTTCAAGCAAAAGCACTAAATCCAATCCAATGCTGATTTTTTATTAAATATTAAGTAGCCACGAACGTTTTGAAAGTGTAAATTGCATTATGAAATGAATTTTATTGTGTGTGATTAACGTTTTGTGATAATATTTTATCACTGCTGCCCAGTTGAAATGTGCTACGTCAAAACTGAATTAGCATAATTTATTTTACGTTTTGAGCAGTGTGAGTAGTCAGATGTTTGAATAGACAAATTAGCGATTAGAAATTACTATACAAATGATGCATTTGCATTTGTTTCAAATTACCAATTAGCTTTCGATTGTTAAGCACCCATTAGATATTAATTTTCCATTGTGTCAGTGTTGTCTGTGTTGTTGGATGAGAGTTATGTGTATAGTGAAAGCATGTTTCAGACGTCAAAATTTAATGTGTTTACATTTGAATTTGACTTACCATTAGGAGACTAGTACAGCAGCCCAGAATGGACTGTGTAGAGGCGGTGCCAATTGGTGCTGCAATTGCCATCAAAGCGGACCATGACGAAAAAATGCCTATTATGCCCATTCCTGCCCTGCCGTCCGCTTCTTCAGTCTTAGTTCCTCGGACTAAGACTGAAGCAGAAGATTCCAGCAGGATAGTTCCAGAGCCTGAAGTCTCCAAGTCTCCACCTGACGAATTTCACACACCCTTGTCAGGATCTGCACTGCCTTCACCAACACAGTCCCCGAAACCTGATGTTGGCGTCTGTAAGTTTCCTAAATGTAGTACCCTAATTTATGTTTTTGTTAAATTAATCCACCTGATTGTGTGCAGCTGGAATGATAGTTCCAAAATCTGTGGTGGTAGGCAATCGGCTTCCTACCTCGCAGGAATCAACGGATTCAAGCTTTGGGACAGAACTTCTTTCTGTTCTTCAGCCTCCACAAACAGGAAGTGGGAAACCAGTCTACATCAAGAGAGGCCCAGGGCGGCCGAGAAAAGATGGTGCTGGAGCTGCAAAAATCCCAAAGCAAGTTTTAGGACAAAAATTCAAGAAGTCAGTTTGTTTTGTTTTGTTTTTCGTGAATGTGTTTATACGGTGATAAATAATATTTGTCTTCTGATACAGCGGTCTTTATGCCCCTGGAGCCAGCAGAGGTGTCAGAGGTCGCAAAAAAGCAGATGGAACTTACATGGTTGGCGGGACCAATGGAGGAATTAGCAATGTAGGTGAGCTAGGGTTGTTGAATCACGAATCACCGCCTAGAATTACGGAAGATACTGCAGAATCTGACACGAGTAGTGTGGCGTCGTCCTTGGAAAAACTACAGGAGGATTTTTCGTTATTTCCTGAACAATGGTATTTTATTGCTTCCAAAATATAAACAAGGAAGTGACGTTAATGTAAACAAAAGCGTTATATATTCTTGATATTTTCAGGCCCGGCAAAGTTTGTTCGTTTTGTAATCTTGGGGAGAGAAGTATGATGGGACAAGGTGAACTACTAAGGTTAGAAATACCCCAAAGCTTCGACCCATATTCTGTATTCAAAGGATTGGCGGTTATGTGCAAAAGCGAAAAAGACAGTTCAAGTGAACGCAGTCCAAAAACAAATTTTTCTTCGCGTCGACAAAAAGGAATAGGCAAAATAAAGTAAGTCTTTTTCTTCCATTACATTCGAATCCTTTCTATTTCAATTACTAAAATGTCACTTGATATTGCAGGAGGCTGACTTCTCAGGGTAGTTTGGAAAGTATGAATGAGCCTGTAGATGAAGTTGTTGGTTATGTAGAAGAACCCGAACTAAGTAGTATATTTGACACTTCTTCAGGTAATAAACCAGCACTATTTAGTAAGTAGCATAAATAAGTAACCCTATGCTAAGAGAGCTAATTTTGCAAATTTTTCTTCTGCAGGATACTATTACGCTCATTATTCTTGTGCGCTCTGGTGTACTGGAGTGACACTAAACAGTGACGATTCATTTATTAATTTGGAAAAGGAAATAGTGAGGTCGATGGGTCAACGTTGCGGTCATTGTTCGAATCTAGGTGCAGGATTGCTCTGTAAGGCTCCAAAATGTATGATATTCCTGCATTTTCCGTGTGCTGCTACAAGTGGTGCATTCCAAGAACCATCAGCTCATAAAACAATTTGTGCGGCACACATTGACATGGCAGTTGCAATGAGTAAGATACAGAAAAAAATGCTGAATATGCTAATTGATGTGCAAATATTATTGTATGAATAATTGTCAATATTATCGCGCAGTGGGGAAAGCAGCCAATTGCACTGTGTGTGACAAACCTGGAAACCTATCATCTCTCCTAATGTGTAATTCCTGTGGTCATCATTATCATAGCACGTGCATGGCACTCAACCCAGATCCAGGTAACTATTTAAAATTTCTGCGTCTCATGGATAACAAGTTTTTTTGTCTCATTTCCTTACATTCGTTTCTACTCTTTATCTCATTAAAAATATAAATTTTCTTATAGTTATTCGAGCCGGGTGGCAATGTCCAGCTTGCAAAATGTGTCAGGCTTGTCGGCAGCCTGGAGATGAAAACAAGCTTCTTGCTTGTGACACTTGTGATAAGTCTTACCACATATTTTGCCTGAGGCCTGCTCTATCTTCAATACCTAAGCACAGTTGGAAATGCAAGGTAATGATCAAAACTCGGTAACTGATATTTAATGCAACTTTGGGACACATTGTAATGTTTAAATGTAATTTTGCCTAGATGTGCCGAATATGTACCGACTGTGGTGCTAGAACTCCCGGTTCTGGTCCGTCGTCCCGATGGCATGCAAACTTTTCTGTTTGTGATTCTTGCTATCAGCAACGTAATAAGGGATTGGCCTGTCCCCTCTGTGGAAAAGCATACCGTCACGTTGCTCAAAAACTTATGCTTCAGTGCCATCTGTGCAGAAAGTAAGGCTTATATTTAAAATTGCAATTAAATAGTCAAAGAAAGTCTTCTTATTTGTTTTTTATGATTTATTTAGATATGTCCACGGTGTTTGTGATCCTGCTGCAGATTTAACAACGTATCAACAAAGAAAGGAGTTATATCCGGACTATGAATACATCTGTATTCCTTGCAAAGCTGCGGGGACAGGGTTAAATACATCAGGCGGTAATCCCAGGGTGTTATTTTCGCTCAAAAAGGAAGGAACTACACCAGAAACAAGCATTTGCAATGCGTCACAAGATTCACTTCTTTCGCATGAGGATGATTCGCTTCATGGGACAGAAAACATCAATGATCTCAATTTAGTCGATAAGGTACCTTAAACATTGGAATGATCACTTATGATGATTCTTTAAGTCTATCGTCTATGTGTATAACAATAATAATGAAATCCTTGAATCTTAAATATTAGACTAGCACTGCTGCTCCGGATGAAATTCGTCCTCAAATGCCAATACCAAGAGAGCGACAGGGAAGTGTTGGTTATCAAAGAAAAAAGTTGGGTGTTGGAAGACCAAAAAATGTTGACCGAGGACTGCCTCCTAGCACACCCCATAATAGAAGACATAGAATCACAGAGCTGGTTCGCAAAAGAGGTCCTAAACCAAAAATTCGTGGTGTATTTGGTGTCCCTGGTGTTGGCCTTCAGGTTTGTATTGATTGGTATTTGAAAACCTTAAATATGATTTAGTGAGAAAGTTGAAGTATTAATTTGAATGAACTGTTACATGCAGAGACCGACAGCTGATTGCTCTCAGAAGGGAGACGATGAGCCTGGAGTTGAAAATCGTTTAGTTTTGTGCTCTGCAAGAGACGATTTTGTTCTTCAGCAAGATGTATGTGTGATGTGTGGAGCATTTGGGAGTGATTTAGAAGGTCGACTCATTTCCTGTGCTCAGTGTGGCCAGTGTTATCATCCTTTCTGTGTGAATATTAAAGTAAGCTCACACCTGCTTTTTGATATCTTCTCAGAGATGCATTAATTTGCGTAAATGGATACTAATGCATTTAAATTTTTTAACAGGTTACCAAAGTTGTATTGCAGAAAGGTTGGCGGTGTTTGGACTGCACTGTCTGTGAAGGTTGTGGTCAGCGAAATGATGAGAGTCGCCTTATCCTATGTGATGATTGTGACATTTCATTTCACATTTATTGTATTGACCCTCCTTTAGAATATGTACCTCAAGGGAACTGGAAATGTAAATGGTTAGTTTCCCGTTTTTTGGTGGAATACTCCTAATAAAAATAAAAAAGGATTCCTATTCAATATTAAGTTCTTATTTAAAGCGTAATCTTTTTTATATTTAATGTTTACAATAATGCGTTTTTGTATAGGTGTGCGATATGCCATATGTGTGGCTCTAATGATCCTGGCCATAAAAGTAGTTGGCATAATAACTACACCATTTGTGGCCCTTGTGCCTCTGCACAGACCTGTCATATTTGTAATGTGAACTATCATGAAGGAGAACTTGTCGTACAATGCCAGCGATGTGAACGGTATGATTTTTTGTTTAGCTGGAAAATACCTCTAATTTCTTAAAGCTTATTAGGTGTCATTAATTACCATTTGTTTTTCTAACAGGTGGCTTCATGGTGCATGTGATATGATCAGTGATGAAGTTGATGCGGAGACTTGCGTCTCTGAAGGTTACAATTGTGTTCAGTGTAGACCAGCTGATGTTCTACCACCTCACTTACAACCCCCTCCGCCACCAGTTGTGGCCAAGATTGAAATTCCTCCAAAAAGTCCTGGTATGTTTTCGAAAGTTATGAAATACGGTGTTAATATAATCTAATGCAAGAAAAATTACACTTCTCAGTTTTGTCCGTCTTTTAAATTATCCATATCATCCACCTGTGCTCACTTAATTTTAATTTTTAAAGCATTTACTTATGCTTAGGGTGGAACGTATTTCCATATGATATAATTAGAAATTGGATATGATTCTTTGTTTCAGAACCTGTCAAACCAAAACCTCCAGCTCAATTTCTGTTGGATGGTATTTGTCTTTCCGAGTCAGGTATACGTCATATCAAATCTCTCACGTTGGAACAGCCTCGTAAGAAAAGAAAGAAAATGTACCCTACTAGTGCTGATATGGAAGCAGGGATTTTAGCAGCCATTGAGTCTGTTGTTTCGGGCGGTGGTGAGTACATTTCTGTTGAATATGCACAAGTAATGTATATAAATTTTAATACTCTTTTTATAATTGACAGATGCACGGTTGGATGCTAAAATTGAAGATGGAAATGAAAAAGGTAAATTGAGATTTTTAATAGATTTCATAGATATCATATTTCCAAAAGTAGAAATAGGATATTTTTAATAGTGTCACCGTGTACAAGAAAGAGTATCTATATGCTAATTTTATAAATTTGTTGTTTGTTTGTCTTAAACAGATAATGGTAAGAAGCGAACGCGAAATTTACAAAAATTAGGTATAGGTGGTTTTCTTGTTCGGCTTCGGGGACCTCGCTATAAAGAGGAGGATGGAGATGCAGCAGAAAATCACGGTGGAACTACAGAAATGGATAAACCAAAGAGAAAAGCTCCTCGAAAGAAGTATAAGAATAAAATAATTGAAAGTTTTCCTTCTTATCTTCAAGTAAGTTGATAATTCTATTGTTTTACATGTACTCTAATCTAAGGAATTTTATCAATAGTCCAAGTATGTACGAAAACCCAAGATATCAAGGTCGTTCGTAGTAACGTATCTTGAGTGTAAAACGAACTTTGCTCCAACGTTTTATTTGATGTCTTAATAATATTGGAAAGTATTTAATCGTTCTTGTGATATTTTAGGAAGCATTTTTTGGAAAAGGTTTATTGGAACCAAATAAAGACGGCGATCTTTATAGTGATGAAGAAGTTGAGGGAAATTCCTCGAGCAACTTAAGTGCTGCGAGCACGGTTAAATTAACTAAGGTAAACTGGGGTAATATGGAATTGTGTATGTAAGTGATCTGAGCATACACGGCACACTTTTCTAATGCTACATATTTGCGCTAATATTAATATGGTGTCTTATCTGAAATATTTATTAGGACGAATTGAAGGCAATCGAAGCAATAAAAGCCAAGCAAGAGCAAAATGAAAAGAGTAAGCCGGCAAATTCAAAGCCAGCTACCCAAAATTATTTATTAGACGACGCACTATTATTGAATGAAACAAAGGTAACAATAAGAAAGTCGCCGATTAAAATGGAGGAAGACGACGGAGATGAAGCTCTGCAAATACTTGCTGGTGACTTATTAGACAATGATTTGTCTTTAGTAGACACAATAATGAATGAAGAAGACGATATGAAAGTTGACAGTCTTGACGATTTGGCGAGTAAGTAGCATTCATCAAAATAGAATACGAAGTTTGTAACGTGAAATTACATAATTGGTTGTATTTTAGATTCAACTCTTGGCGATGGTGTACTAAATATGGAAGGAGGAGGAGGAAACCATAAAGACGAATTGAGTGATTTCTTGACCGCCCAGTTCAACCTTGAATCTAGCCTACCAAGTATGGACATTAAAGATGTTGAAGATATTTTCAAAGGTGTGCTTACTGACGAATCTCAAGAATCCCAAGACAATATTTTCCCTATTAGCAATGCTCCGCCTTCTTCCCAACATATTTCCATTCCTCCCGGTGTCACAACAAGTTCGGCGTCCACAGCTCCAACACCAAACATAATGTCTCAAAATATCAGTAATATCAATCCTGCGGCTACTTTAACTTCAACTGGTATTTACTTCTACTATTCAAATAATCGAAACTGTCCTAATTGCCTAGCTTTTTATAAATCAAATTGTATTTAATGAATTCGTGAATAATTAGTTCAAGGTAGTCCTGGATTACCTCGGGGATCTCAACTTCAACAGAATGTGCAACAAGGTCTGGCATCTCCAATCAGTTTTCCTCCACCATCCCCCTACCACTCTGAATATAGCAAGTAAGTTACCAGAATTTATTTTGGTTACATTCATCGTAAAGCATGGTGTTTGCAGATTTCTAATTATGCCCTTTTGTTGTGAAATTTTTAGTAGCCCACAATTTAGTCCAGCGTTCTCTGAACCACCTAGTCCATGGCCTGCTCAAGCTGACGCTGAAACAGACCAACCAAGTAGCTACAATCAGCGCAGTATACTAAAGTGGGAAGCAGATGAAGCATTGGGTCAAAATGCTACCATATCTGCAGTTCTCTACGCTAATATGAATCATCCGGAACTTAAACGAGATTTTCAAAGTAATTCTAACATATATTTTAATGACAATCTTCACAGGGAGCATTTGGCAATTTTTCCAGTTGAGAAACTTTTGTATAATATTGTTTTTTGTTAATAGGCTGGGGCGAAAGATCAAAGCAAATTGCCAAAATATGGAGAGGCCTGTCTACAGAGAAAAGAGCTCCGTACCTTCAGAAAGCACGGGAAAACCGAGCGGCTAGTAGAATGCAGAAGTCTCAACAGGTATTTTTTGGGGTTTTTATTTTAATGAGAATTAGTATACTTTAATATTTATGGTGAGTGCTTTTATTAATGCGTCATAAATATTTATAGAGGAAGGTAACTGTATATTAGTGTTCTGTTTCAGTCTTCGTGCCCACTGTGCTTTTATTGTAAATTTTTATTGTATATATAAAAACCACAAGACTATGTCCGTTGCTCTACATGTTGTTTCGCTACTCCTTAACATTTTATAACGCTCTTTCGTATAACACAATATATTCACCACTTATTAAAACTCTTGACTCACACACAATATTCTGTAAAATTCTCCACCGTTGAAAATCTATTTACAAATTCTCGTCAGCTTTCAATGTAATTTCCTTTGTACACAATTACAAATACAAAACGAAGATACACAGGTATTGATTGAATGTTTACCCGAGGAAAAGTGAAGAGTAGGTGCTAGAATAGTTTATAAGGTTGTAAGTCGTTAACTATTGGTGTGATTTCCACATGGACCCCTCAGCTGCCGAAAGACAAGAATGGTTCGGGTTCGTGTCTAAAACTCGGCTCACAGATACAGTCCCCCGAATGCGACGCCAGCTGCAAAGTGAGTCCCGCCTCCTCCAGTGCGTCCGGAACGAGCAGCAACGTAGAGCCCGCCCCAGGGGTCGCATCCACCTCCGTGGAACCCCTGCAGAGCAGTTGCGACTCCTCCACCAGTCCGGGGTACTTGGGATCCTCCGCCAACCCCGTGAGTACGGTGGCCTCTTCTGCGTCACTGAACTCTCCCCTGACGAACACTCTGTCCAGGGCCCTCTCTTCGCACTCTTCCCAGTTCACAAACAGCTCTCGGTTGATGAGTTCCTCCTCTAGTCTTCCGCATAGCATTCCGATTTCCAATGTCCACTGCAAACTGACCCCCGTGACTCCGACGTCGGGGATTCCGAAAGATATAGAGTTCTCGGCGCCGAAACAGTCTGAAATGACGATCAACAAATGTGGAGTTGGTGATCATCAAATCCGAGTTCTGACTGCATCTGAGATTATGAGAACTTTGCCGACTCTGAGTCAGGAGAGTTTTAGTAGTGGGGGTGGTGGTGGATTTTCTTCGGCACTGGTGAGCTTCCGTCACACAACAACAAAACTCTTTCCACTTGCTCTTTGTCAAAATGTGATCTCATACATAGTTCGGAAGCCCGATTTCTTTTTTGCAACGTAGTTCGTTATCTTCAGTTCTCTTGTTTCCGTTTTAATGCAGTCCTTTATTGTTTTGATCGTTTGGACTGGAATTTAGTGATCTAAGGTTTTATTGTTTCCAGTTGTCCGATGCATCGCGCTGTAGTTATTTTATTCTAAGGTTTTGAGTACATCAGTGGATGAGAATGACATTTTACATGCATGTCCGAATAACTTTCTATTCCATAGCGCTTAAACTTCACACAATTTATTTCGTAGCCTTACCAATCCTGTTTCACTAGAGTATTCGAGTATTTGTAATTTTAGTCGTCCGTGCCATACTGTATCATTGTAGATATTTACATCTCCATTGTATGAATATTCATCATCAAGTAAGTAATTGTAGTGTGCATTCCGTACGTCTCTCGTCTTTCCGTTCTTTCCGTTTGTAATTTGGTAGCCACTCGCTGCGTATACTTAAATCACTTATTCGTAGCTGTATGATACTTTGTACTTTTGTTCAAATGTAATGTACGTAGTGATATGATAAATTGTAAGTGATAGAGGTACTCATTAGATTACATGCACTGTAAAAATTGTCCATTATATATATTTTTGCTAGATGTACATGAGCTCAGTTTCATTTACCAGTAGCCGCTAGCCGGCGGAAATGTATTTAGTAGAATTTTAATTCGAAAAGTTGATTTGTGCGTTCAACCATTGTAATCGTAATCAGAAATTCCCTTAAAACGCCTAACCAAGTTAATTTTATGGTTGTAGGATCAAGATAAAATGCTAACAGGAGCACCGGTGAAACCTAATCGAGTGGAAACACCCGAGGAGAGGCAGTGGAAGCACATGCAATCTATGCGTCAACAGCAGGCTCAACAACAGCAAATGCAAGAGCAAAGACTTCAAGGAGATTCAGCTAAGGATTCTATTAGTGGAAATGCCAACCTAGCTCCTTCACCAAAGCTTCAATATTCACCTTGTGAGTCCAACACACAATTTTCTTATGTCTACAAAAATAGCTTCATATCAAAACAAAGATAATGAAAAGTCGCATTCGCATTAAAATAAACAATTCCTTTCTTTCAGCCATGGTTCAAGTTCAGAGACAGTTAAGTAATGAAATGTCTCACATGACCCCACCATTGGACATCACAAGGCAACCTTTGCAAGTTACAACCTCAAATGTAAACCATAAAACATTTTATCTCCTTTACTACATTTTTACTTCATTTAACATTCTTTACTGTCTCTAATGCACTTATCTAAGTCAACTATAAACATGGAATGGTTATCCCATTAGGACTCGAGTATGCCAGCTCCACAATCATCTCCTCATCTTCAGTCGCCAAACTCTCGGCCGACATTTGCAGCATCTATACCTCAGAATAGATTGCGACCTCCTCCGACATTAGAAATGCCACCGCCTAGTCCTAGTCCACACTACAGCAACAGACCAAGCATAGCTCCTCCACAATCTCCAGTGTCTCCAGCTGGGAGGGCACCTCTGTATTCCCGGATCCCCTATATGCACTCACCCCGTCAACCAATGCAACAATCACCTGGTGATCCCTACAGCAGCAGTCCGCTGACACCGCAATCAGATCCGTATGCTCACCCTCCATCCACCCCTAGACCTGCCTCTGAGTCGGATAATTTCTCCAGTACGGAACCCTTCCAGCAGAAAATAATCTCCGACCAATACATTCAGAATAACCCAGCTAATAATGAAATGGAAGGTTCTACTAGTCCTCGAGCTCCTGTGCCGCCACAGGCTCAAGAAACCAGACAGCATCTAAGAGACTTACTTCAAAGGCAGCAAATTAAAAAGATGGAAGAGCAAATGTCTCCTCACGGATCTGAGATAATACAGCACCATCAACAACAACAGCAACAACAACAGCAGCAACAGCAAAATCCACAAAGACCGTCTTGGGCACAGGGTTGGTTAAACATTTTAAATGCCATTCTTTTAAAAAGTGTTAATTGTGAGAAAATTAATTTCCATTTCTGGTGTTGTAGATGACTGGCAAAAGGGAGGCTCGATGGAACAAATGTCGGGTAACTTCGGACAGCGACACCAAATAAACAGTCCGAATTCTCCGCAGATGGGACAGCAAAATCAATTTAGGCAACCATTCTTGCCTGTGCATGTTCGCATTAGTCTTCCCTCGGGGCAGCAACAACTGCAACCGTTGAACAGACCTACAATAAATGAGTTCCGACCAACACTCCAATCTCCACAACCTTTGGGGCCTCAGCAGGTAAACCATTTCTAAGATTCTGCTTCCTCTCTAGTTATCTTCAATGTGGTTTTTGCTAACGGGTAAAATTGTAATCCTTTAGCAATCTTTGGATGCAAGAATGAGACTTATGCTACAGCAACAACAAAGCCGAGTTCTACTTCCTCAATCACAAACACCTTTATCCAGGCCGCAAAACTTTGCCATTCAGCAGCCAGGAGCTCAGCAGCAAAATCAATTTCGACAGAACGTGCCGTCAAGGAACCCTTTGGATCCTTACGACCATTTGGTTTCGCAACAAGATCAAAGAGGTAAATTAATTAGCCTGAATCAATTCCTTCGCTTCTTTTTTCATTCACTTTAATTCCCATATATTATAAATTTCTTAGATGGAAATGGTGTACCGGTGTCAGGCGCCTCCATGCTTTCTCAACAACTTGCGAGGCCTTTGAATTCAGCAGTAGGCGTTGGAGGAAACCACTCTTTACCGAGTTCGCCATCTCCACAAGCGCCTCATAGCAATAACACTCCACCTGCTCAGCCAATCATGAATACCAGTGGAGTTTCCCCTGTTAGCACTCCTCACCCTCACAATATGAACCATGCAGTCTTATCTCAAAACGACCATCAAGAATTACCGGACAGTGTCACAGCTGAACTTGAAAAACTGGAACAAGAGCAGCACAATGACGCAGAAGTGGAAGCAGGAGAGTTGGTTGATTTGGGAGTCGATGACGACGAATTATTAGGAATGGGAGCAGATTTCAACATTTTGGAGTACGCAGATCCAGAGTTGGAACAAGCTGTAGGAGGAGAAAAGACAAATATTCTGGACAATTTAGATTTGGAGGAAGAGAAAGAAGATGACAAAGATGATAAAGAACTAAAACGAAAAGAAGATATGGAGAAGTACGGATTAAGACATTTCTTTGCTTCGCGGAAACGATATTTAGTCAACCTTGTGTCTTATTATTAATTGGGCGTTTTTTTAATTTTAGGTCGTCTAAAAAGGACACTGAAGTTGTTCAGCAATTTTCTAGCATTCCACCAGGGCCTCAACCTCCTCCTGTTGTGCCTAAGATAGAATCGGTAGGAAAACCAAACCCAACAATTATGCCAACTTCAGTAGGAAAACCAACTTACATGCAACACCAGCCGCCTAATCCAGTAGACGTCGCTGGACCTTTGCTAAGGCCTCCACAGCCTCCTCCTCCGTATCCTGGACCACCTCCTCCTTATCCTGGAAGGCCACAGGTAAATAAAAAAGCGCTTTGTTTTAGATTATCGATCTTTCGATGCAGTTTGTACATAAAATTGCTTTTTCATCACAAATTCACATTAACCAACCCACTTGATTTTCTTTTTATATATTTCATTCACTAATTTTTAATTTCATTAAACTTTTCCGGCCTTTTCATGTAAACTATGGTAGAAACAATTGCTCTTATAGCACACTGCGTACTTTTTGAGGAATGCTAATGTATCGGATTTAACTCATACTTTTGATTATGAACGCGATGGAAACTGAATTTATTCACTGAGATGTTTGGCATAGATGGGTATAAGAAATGGTGGCGGTGGTGGTATGGGCATGCCAATGCCTTTGATGAATTTGGGCTTGGGGATGAAACATTCACAAATGGGGATGGAAAATACAGTTCTACGTCCACCGCCGCATATGCCTTCTTCACCTTTATCTTCTCCTTCTAATAGTCTTATGTCGCTTCATCAGCGTAGACCTCTTCTTCTTCAGGTAATAGCAAAAATGGCTGAACCTTTTCTATAATATTTTCACTCTCTTTTCTCACAATTTCCTTTTCCAGATTATCCGTCACAGAAAGGTTTTTAATTTACACTTCGTAACACTCTTTTTATTTTTTTATCATATTAAAATATTAGCACAAAGCTTGTTAACAATACTTTCTGCGTTGTAAACCTTACTAGCGCATTGTATTTTTGATTTCGACTTAAATGAATACCTTATTGAAGATAATTAAAGTACATGCTGCAATACAATACTGAAGAATAATTAGTGACGTATGGCATTTGGATTTTGTTTTTTTCCAATTATCATTAGGAACAGCCGTTGTTGCTAGAAGATTTGCTCGAGCAAGAAAAGCGTGAACAACAGCGCCAAGGTCCTGGACCAAACCTAATGGGCGCAGCTCCTGAAGAACCACTTCTTAGTGATTTTGATTTCGAAAGACTAAAACTGGATGTCTTGTCGTCTAATAACCTGCCTGTCAGTTTATCACCACCAAACGTGGCGGGTATGTCACTACTTACACTTTTACTGCAATAGAATTCAACTAATTATAAGAAAATATAAAAGTTGCACATAGATGACTATCCAATGCAAATTATATTACAATAACTAATTTCTAGTGGTAAAATTATGTCTAATTTAAGTGCATGTATTATACAACAATTGATTAGCTGTCAGAAGCTCAGGCCATACTCCAAGAGATAAATAGAATATTATTATAAAATATATTAGATATAACTGATATATTAGAATAACAATTAATGTGAAGTTTTTTTACAAATCGTTTTGCATGTAAATCATATATAAATGTAGAACATCGGCACCACGAGAGCGAGCTCGTAGGGTGGGAATAAACAAATACAAATACAAGAATTTATTATGATTTTAGGTCAAGGGATTTTACCTCCTCCAAATCAACCGAACATGTTTAGTCGGAACATGACTGCGCCTATAGGATCCCCTCAAGTGAACTCTCAGTGGCAGGTGGAGGCTGACCAGGTCAATGTAGGAGTAATGAATAGTCGGCAGAACATAAATCAAACGACAGATGCAAATACAATACCTTTGCATCCAGCTTTGGCTCAAACAGCAGGTTCGAATGCAAATGTAGCGAAAACGAATGCAGCTAGAGTTCCTAATTTTCCTTTAACATCTTTGCCAACTCCGCCCACTCCACCAGAAAATCCAGCGACAGAGCAAGAAAGACAGATGCAAATTCAATACGAGCAATGGTTATTCCACCAACAGCAGGTTTTGTCGATGCAACTAAAGTTTTATGAAACAGAAGTTAGTAAGCTTCGGAAAGGAAAGAAATCTCTGAACAGCAAACAGCGACAATTGAAGAAGAATGGAGGCGAGCTGAATGAAAATGATGCTTTGGAACTGGAAAGAATTTCGAGAGACCTTACTGGTCTTCAGAAACAACTGGAGCAGGCCAGGAAGCAGTCCAGGCAGCATTCGATCCTAAGTACGGACTACCGCACGAAGCAACAAAAACGGCAGCAAATGATGGGTATGAATTCTGGAGGACCACCCACTCCATCTCAAGTTCCGCTTCCCACTCAGGCATCTCCTTTAGGAGCACCGTCTCATTCCCCGCTACATTCCACTCCGCAATCTCCGATGATGAGTCCTTCGCCCTCGATGGGCGGACCTGCGTCATCCCCTCTGATGCAGCATTCTCCAATGGCAAGTCCACTGACCCCAAGTCCCGGTCCTGGCTCGAATTCTTTATCTCAGACATCTCCTAGGAGCACAATGACTAATATGCACCACATGGACGACAGACCATTTAGTCCAAATGCCGATGGTTCGATGCGTTCAATGACCTCACCTCAGAACGGTCCCTCGGGAAATAGAATGCAAATTCAGCAGCAAGGAGTTCGTATGGGAACACCAATTTCCAATGGCCAACAATTAGTGATGTCGCAAGGAGGAAATATGGGAATGAATGTGAATCCTAATGGTGGGATGATGATCCCCCGGGGAGTTAGTGTTGTTCAAATGCACCAGCAACGCCCAATGGGATTTATGGACGGTCAGGTTGGAATGCAAAGAATTAGATCCATTGGACCTCCGGAACAAATGAAGTAAGTCACTGAAACATTATTGAAACATTGTTTTTTGAAAAACGTACTAAATTTGGGTTTGATTTGTTTCAGTCGTATGATTGGACCTATGGGAGCGAGATTTCAAAGGGTAGCTATGAATCCAGAAATGATAATGAGAGCCAGAATGCCGCACCAAAATTTCCAAAATCAAAATACTTCGCAGATGGTGATGTCCCCTGGCGGTCAGCACTACGGAGGAAACACGGCCCGTGTCCCCTTTCCAAACCAGAGCCCGACGGGGTCAAATATGAACATGGGAATGGTGAGTAGTTTGCGAAGTCCTTCTCCAATGGCGTCAATGGGAGGAATGGGGAGTCCTCCGGGAAGCCAAGTGATGCTGGTTCAAAATCGTGTGTCCCCCGCGTCTTCCCCAATGAGGAGGCCATCTGGGAGTGGAAGTGTGGGCGTCGCTAGTCCAATGCCTGACAGACCCCAAAGTGTGGAAAACCCACTAACCCCTCGGAGTAGCGGAAGTGGGCCTCACACTCCTAGTGGAGTATCAGGGTCCTCTGTAATGAATTGCCACAGCGTGGAGGGGATTGCTCCCACACCTATTGGGGACAGTCCTCATTACACTTCGTTGGAAACTACTACTCTGACCAGTCTAGACAATATGGGGAGTCAGCATACAGTCCAGTCGTATTCGCTGACGAATTTGTCGAACTACACAGCAGCACCCACACCTACAACGCAAACTCACTCTATATCTGATTACGGTGGAAGTGGTGGTGGGGGAGGAACGAATTCGAATACAATTCCGTATATCGATTTTTCATGGTATGGTGGGAAGAACCGAATGGGATTAAAAGGGGGAAGTCCCTTTTCAGTTGTGAATGAAAGTCCTGCTCATTCTTCGAATTCTATCCAAGAGCCTAGCCAAACGACAATGAATACAGGGAACGTGGTTGCTGAAACAGTGAATGTAGTTCATCAACAACCGATTGTGACACCTGTAATCGCTCATGCAAATAATGTAGTTACATCAAACTCTGTTCATGTGATATCAAGCAGTGCCTCTACATCTGCTGGGTTTAGCGAAGCTTTAAAGGAGTTGAACTGTGGTCGCCCAAGGGATATTGAAGTAACATCTAAAGGAACGATTCAGTTTGTGGAGCCACAGTCGTCACAGAATTCTGATACCCAGCGAAATACAAATGCAGACTACAGTACACCATCAATTTCTTTCGGGACCAACCTTGTGACACTTTCGACTAGTTCTTCAGGTAAGTTTGAGTTTTAAATAGTTTTTGTGAGTAAATGTAGTAGGGACTGATGATTTTGAAGGAGGAATGAAAACTATAAGGTAATGTTTTACTTACAAGTATTCTTATGCATTTCCCTATTAGGCTCTCAACAAACAATCATCCCAATCAAAAATTGTACTGGGGAGACGAATAGAATAGGAGAGAAAATAAATGTAATAACAAGCAGTAACATAATGTCACACTCACAACCAAGTATTCAGATTTTAGGCTCGAATGTAGACAGTTCAGGAAGCTACTCAACAATTTCTACCCCACTCATGCCAACAGTTTTAACCAGTTCATCTACAGATTCTATAAAGTTGTCCATAGAAGATGCAGTCGCCTCCAAAGCAAATTATGTAGAAATTCCACCTTCAAGTGTTCATCAAGCGAACGTTAACGTTGTTGGGGGCTTTAGATCTACGAAATCCCAAGATGTAATCTCTCACTTACTCGATCATAATAGACTGGTTCCAATTCAAACACTTCAGTCGTTTGACGGCTCTCGGATACAAAATATCCAAATAGGAGGAAACCAAATTCAAGGGAATCCTGTTTCTTTAGCGTCTTTCGTAGCGGATGCCGTCAATGCAGCCACATTGCCTTTTCCACAGTCATCCAATAGAAATGTGGCTCCAGGAACTTTAGTTAGTGCCTCTGTTCCCCTAATCACAGTCTACAGTCGTCCAGAAATGAGAAATGTGTCTGGGAACCCAACTAATTTGACTGCAGTACTGTTAACATCCCCGAGACTAACGACATCTGTTGGAGGACAGTCGGGATCCGGATTAGTGCGCCCCGCGCAACCACAAATCATGGGGTCGCCATTAGTTGTAACTAATTCAAATTCTAGTTCATCCTTTACTGTCAACAAGAACTCTGGTCCAATCACATCCAATATTGCTATTTCAAGTAAGAAACCGCCATCTATAATTGCCGTGCTTCCAACTTCTTCGGGAAGTTCTCAAAATCAGAACACTGCAGTTGTTTACGCAAGTATGGGGAAAACCTCTGTTCAGAGTGGAAACATTTGCATTTCGACCCCAATTAAAGTGGAATCAAATGTCCCCTCTGGGTATGTTACAACCTGTGCGAGTGACATGGGAAATGAATACAGAATCAACTCGGATCATCAGTATGAGGAAAAGGATGACATGATGAACAACCACATGAAAACGTACATTAAGTTAGAAGTAGCTGATGACTCAATGAAAGATCAATCTCAGATACAGCGAACCACTTACATGGGAACGCCAACTCAAATTATCAGTTCTTCGGGACCAGGAAGTGTTTCAACCGCCTCCATCATGCAAACCATTCTGGCCCAAAGAATGAACCAGTCTGGTTTACAGCAGAAAATACAAGTTTCGTCTACACCATCATCTTATACCATGGGGAACTTTTCACAAACCACTTCCGCTCCTCATTTCACTATCGCTACGACTGTCAGTCCATCCGGTGAATCCCAGAACGCCTTGCTTAAGCAACTGTTGCAAAATACTGGTTGTGCAAGTATGACACAAGCTCCTACAGAACAGTCCGGGTTTTCACTAACGTCGTGCTTAAGACCCACCACCAACGCACCCAATACTTCTCACCTATCTGAAGCTGCTACCAAAATTCCGCAACCTACTCCAGTTCGGCAACAAGGACCGATTACATCTAATTCAGGAATTACTTTAAGTGCTCCAGTTCGACTTCCATTCAAAACTGAAACGAAAACACTAGAAAGTAAGTTCCTTTTCATTGTCCTTAACAGGGGTTTGCAACTTTATCATTTTCCGTTCTTTTACCTAATTCGCTTTTCGATAACTACGTATCTATAAGGTTTAGAACCGAAAATATTGCTGAGAACCTTTCTAACGCTTTTTAGAATCTCTAACCGCTTTTTCCGTGCATTCATAAGAAATAAGGGTTCTATACTTAGAAACCATTGTTAGTATCCGTTACACTACATTCGGGACATTTTCTTAGGTATTCCAGTGACTCTTCATCAACCAATTCCAAGCCCTCGAATTATTACTGAGGATATTAAGACAATCATTCACGAAGAACCTCCGCCTCCTCCGCCTCCCCCGCCCCCGCCTGTCGTTATAGAAAGTGTTAAGGACTCAATCAGCGCTTCTTTGAAAGAAACCATCGATGTGGTTGCAAGTGATAAAACTGTTCTCGACCCTTCCATTTTTGGTTTGTTATTATAATTCTTTATTATATATAAAATATGAACGCATAACTATAACAATCTTTATATTGCTGTTGTACAAATGTGATTGCTTTACACTGTATGTCAACAAGTACCCAATTTTGCATAGTGGTCATTATTATGTTATTGTAATGTAAGTCTAGCTATTTAATCCAAGTCAACAAGTATCAATTACAGTAAACGAATTGATAATATTTTGTGCAGTGGATAACAAAAAAGCAGATGAAGAGGCAAAGAAAGCGAAGAGACGCCAGTATCAGGCGAAAAGGAGACAAAGCATGGGCAAAGAACCGACGACTCCCAAGAAACGGTCTCGTAAGGTAATACCATGCTGCTTTAACCTCATTTTTAATGTTCTTTGTACGTGCTCGCATTAGCATCAACAATTGAAGACACTGCTAGGATATGTAATTTAGCTAATACATGAACGCACATTATATAGGGCTCCAAAATTGAGGAAGACTACGACAGCTACATCGAAAATGTGATGACTCAATTGAGAGCTCTTCCTCCTGTTGGAATCGTTGAGCCAGAGTTGGGAAAGAACTTCAATGTTTGTGCACTTTTTGGTGCTGGTGATTATACTAAGTTAAATACAAAGGGTTACAACACGCGGAAGGGGGATTTGGATGGCACATTTGGATCTGCTACATTATCTACAGTTTCAGATTATTATAACACAAAACCATTTGGCACAGAATTACCTCAAGCAGTGCAAAAACCAGTTCCTACTCATAGAGGGTTCTATAATCAAGAATTTGCTTCCCCGAAAATGGGATCGTTTGGTAAAATCTTTATTCACTTCAATCGTTTATTATGACAGTAGATAGAATATTTCAGTTTGCAAAAATATAAATTACGCATATAGAAAGTACAGTAGTACAATTAGCTATTTATATTTTAGGTGACAAAACTGATGTACGATCTCCTAGTCCTATTCGGGATACAGATACTCCGGACACTATCATAAGTACCTCGTCCCCTGAATGTGTGCTCCCCGAAACCAATCCATATCCAGGCAAGTACATTTATTTACTCTGCAACTGTTGGGGTTGGACGTTTTTCTTTTCTTTGGAAATTGCCTTCATTAATATTTTAACAACAACGCACATCATCAGTATTTCAACAATTACTGGATTGGAAATACTTCTATCTATCGGCAAACGGAACGTTCTAATTAATGCTGTGCTTCTTGGAAATTCAGGCATTGTTCTGTGACATCATACTTAGTTATCACTATTGTAGCTGTACTAAAGGCTTAACCGTTTGCGTATTCGTATTGCTAATGTTCTAACTATGTATTTAGCTGTTAAGTTGTTCAGTTGTTTTCCGAAGTATATAATTTATAGTTGCCGTTAATCGTGTTTACAGTAATGTTGAATAATATGTAGTTTGGATAACATTTGCTATCTGCTAGAAATGTACTCGTAAGCAAATATATATATATATACGGTTTTGGATTCTATTTATTTTTGCTATGCTTATTAGCATCTTGTTTTTACACAATTCTATTCTAACCATTGTAATGCCTGTGATGTAAGCACTGGCTCCAAATTATTCCATTTGTAAATGTCTCGGAAAAGCTATAAAGAATTTTTATCTGCAAATTTGGGCGTGTTTCACCGAATTGTGCTGAAAATTCATACTGATCTTAAGTTTACAAGTTTTTCTCTTCTGTCTTTCAAAACTCCCTGGTTACTGTAATTGCATTTCTTTCTTTCTCAATGAAATCGGTGATTTATTGTATGCAAATGGAGCCACGGTGAATTGCAAACAACAGAAGATTTACATTTACCCCCTAACACCTCTAATGAGAAGTTTCCATACAAAATCATTTGCATTCCTTTCAAACGCGTTAAAGGTTACATTACAACTCGGGAATGCATCTTGCATTGATTGATAATGTTTGCGTTGGATAAGGGTTAACAAAAAGGCAATTTACTAATTAAATTTCTTAAAATACATAAGTAAAAAAAGTTTAATTTAATTTATACCATGAATACATATTAATACTTCATTTGCTTACGTGTTTTATTTTATATTTGCATTTATTTTGCTGGTTTGTCTTGAGGCATCATTGTTTGTAAAGCATATTGCACATTTACTTGGTAACTGGTTTTCTATTGTAAATGTTTCGTAAAATTGTGAAATGGACGACAATATGATATCCAGTCAACTTTGCTCAACCCGGACTGGTCATTTCAGGATGAGGACTGGAAAGGTTCGGTGTATTGCAGCACAATTGTAACAAACATTTTTCAATAATCTGCTGGGACACTTTGCTAATTATTAACCTACTGTTTGCATGTTTCAAAATTTATATCTTTCCTCCGCTTATATTTTGAATCTTCAACACCGAATAATGCTGTCAGTCTTTGCCTTTGCTTGAGCTTCGTATTACTTTGCAATTATTGTAATTTCTTTAAGTGGTGGCTGGTATTTGATATTACTATTCATTAAAGCTGAAATCATTTCTCGTAGAAAATCATGCAATATCCATGTATTGCAAAAATAATTTTTTGTCATATGCAATCTGATATACTGAATGCTTATCAATCAAGTCTGAGCTTATAACAAATTTTCATATTTTAGCCGTATTCTATGTATACAGCACTAACCATTACAAACTATTTGTTCAGAGGTTAAGAAGAGCTTTATAAATGTTTTTAAAATGAGTTAAAGTAGTTTGACAATCCAAGAATCAATGAAACAAACTTAGTCTTAGATATATGTTATATTTTGTCTTTAGAGTTGAATGCGGGAATTGGTTTGGGATTTTCCACGATTGCATGTTGTATCATTATTATGATTATTATAACTTCTGCAGTATTTAATATTCATTTGTCACTAAATAGGGTTAAGACTAATTGAAGATGAAGAAAGCGACCAACCAAAGAATATCCGAGATTCTCCTATCATTCATATGTACGCTCCAATACCCATCCGTCCCGTCGCCATTGATCAATCTACTAAGCAGAATGACGATACTGTAAGCAAAATTCTTGCAACACTTTTTCTCATTACTGTTAATGTAAACCTTCAAGTTTTTAAAACGGATGACAATTTTTTCCTAGGACAAGGAGAATATTAATAGTTCATCAGATAATGTAAGCAGCAAGGCCCGGTCAGGACTAGGAACAACTACTCCCCTCAAAGAAAGTGGAAACAATGTAACGGTTACTCTTACATTGTCATCCAGTGCAGCAGAAGATATTGGAGGAATTCTTAGAAATTTAGCAAACATATTGTCCATAAATGCCCCAACGATGTATCAAGTGGTAGAGAGAACTATCACTCCACCAAGTCAGAAATTCGGTTTGTACACGTATAAAAGTAAGGATGGGAAAGAAGTAATTGATATCCAAAGCATTTTAAACGGAGCTGCCAAGTTTTGTCGCCACTGTGATGTTGTCGTTCTGAATAACATTATCAAAAAGAAAGCTTCAGATTTACCAGGAATACATGATGATTCTTTGGATGGGTCAGACGATTATTATTTTTGTGGAACAACCTGTTTTATGCAGTTTTCCATGACACATGGAATCGCCATTTCTTCACAAGAAAAGGTCAGCATTCACCCCAGTGTACATTCTTGCTTATTTTAAACAGGATAATTTCTTAATTGTTGGGTTTGAATTTAATTAGGCCGGCTCGGTAGTCAACCATCCCAGTGACGGTAGCTCAGTACAGATAAAGGCAGAGAATAAAAACGCTCTGATGAAGGATTGCAAATTCGCTATTGGAAAATCTTCCATTCTTTCACAGAAAGATAAGATTAAATTAGAGGTAAGTCTCGAAAATTGTTTTAATAAGTATTTATTAACGTGTTTGGAGTCGTTTTTCATTATGTCTGTTTTTTCTAGAAGGAGAAAGATAAAATAAGTGTTTCTTCCATCACTGATTTAACTGAAATTAAAAAAGGAAAAACGCCTGCCAAAGAGTCAGACAAAACTGAATCGGAACCACCGGCAAAGAAATGGAAAGGCATTAAATATAAAAAATGGACAGCGAATACCCCTGCAAAACCTCTTTACAAAAAGCCAAATGACAAAGAAATGACTGAGGTAAATTAATATTTTTAATACACAGAGAAAGTATGAAATTATGGAACTGAAAGCGATTAGAGCAGATTTTTGTTAACAGTTTCATGCAAAACTGCCGCATTTAAGTATTTTTATTTTACTATGCATTTGCACTGTAGGTAAATGTTATTTACGTTTGTATTTGATTAGATGTTGTTTCGTATGGGAATTACCGTCACACCATCAAAAATGCCAGAAGATACAAGAAGATGTATGTTTTGTCATCAACTTGGGGATTGTCTTTCTGATGGTCCGGGAAGGTATAATCTTCATGAACATTGGGTTTTGCATAATTGTAAGCATGGTCTCAAAGTAATGTAATTTACAGATTACTGAATTTCGATGTTGACAAATGGGTTCATCTTAATTGTGCCTTATGGTCCGAAGAAGTCTACGAAACAGAAAACGGTGCCCTTGTGAATGTGGAAGTAGCCCTCAAGCAAAGTTTAATCTTAACATGTGTGGCATGTCGTCAAAAAGGTGCTACGGTGAAATGTTTCAAAGTTAGGTGTTCATCAGTCTACCATTTGGGATGTGCACTTAAAGAGGGTTGCATATTTTATAAAAATAAGGTTAGTTCTTTATATTGCAAGGTATTTTTGATTCCAAGTATAATTCTTTGACAGGATTGGATTATAAGTATTGGTTTTTTAATTTCAGACTGTCTACTGCTCGGCACATATTCCTAAAGGCGAAAAGGATAATGAACTAACAACCTTGGCAGTGTTTCGAAGGGTTTATATCCAAAGAGACGAAAACCGACAAGTTGCGGCAGTGATGCATCATGCAGACCAGCATCATTTACTTCGTGTTGGTTCTCTCATATTTCTCAGCGTTGGTCAACTGCTGCCTCACCAACTACAAGCTTTCCATACTGCTAATTACATATATCCTATTGGATACAAAATTGTAAGGGCTCAATTTTCAGTTGTAATTAAACCAATTTTGTCTGCACCTCTAAGCCTCAAAGCACAATGAGACCTAAAAATTCATTTGTTTTAGGTTCGCTTTTATTGGAGTATGCGTAGAATTAATAAACGATGCCAGTATATTTGCTCTATACACGAAGTGGAAGGAAAACCAGAATTTCGAGTGACCGCACAAGAAGAAGGATGCAAGGAATGTGTAATAAAAGCGGATTCCGCTCAATCAGCGTGGCTACAAGTGTTAGATTCTATATCGAAATTACGCACTGTTTCTGATACAATTAAAGTGTTCCCTAAATTTATTACTGGAGAAGATTTGTTTGGCTTGACAGAGCCTGCTATTGTAAAGGTAACTAAATAGAATTTTTTAACAAATAATTTTCAAATAATGCAAGGCATTGGCATAAGGAAGTAAAATCATTTTGCTTTTTCCAGGTTTTAGAGTCACTTCCAGGAATTGAGACATTAATGGACTATCATTTCAAGTATGGAAGAAATCCTTTATTGGAACTACCTTTAGCAATTAATCCAACAGGTTGTGCCCGAGCCGAACCAAAGCTAAGAACTCATTTTAAAAGACCCCACACTCAAAGAACTGCCAGTTCAGCAAGATGCTCATTTAGCTCCTCTGTTATGTCAGCGAATGCAGAAGCAACGTGTCCCTATTCCAAACAATTTGTACATTCTAAATCTTCCCAGTACAAGAAAATGAAGCAAGAATGGCGAAACAATGTATTTCTTGCCAGGTATTATTTTTTCTGGTCTTATTTACTTCAAGGTAAATCATTGCTAAAGTGGGGTTGTTGATATTTAATAAATTTTGCTGCATTTTTAGGTCTAAAATTCAAGGACTCGGACTTTATGCTGCCAGAGATATAGAAAAACATACAATGGTGATAGAATATATTGGAGAAATAATTCGGAGTGAACTAGCTGAATTGCGTGAAAAGAAATACGAGGCGTCGGTAAGTTTGGTTTTTACTTCTTTCCTGATTTTGTCGAAAGTGAAGTTAATTATTGTGTCTTGTGTACAGAATCGAGGTATTTACATGTTCCGTGTAGACGAAGACAGAGTAATAGATGCAACACTTTGTGGTGGGCTGGCCCGCTACATCAACCACTCTTGTAATCCGAATTGTGTCGCAGAGACAGTGGAGGTGGATCGTGATCTCAGAATAATTATATTCGCCAACCGAAGAATATCGCGTGGAGAGGAGTTAGCTTACGACTACAAATTCGAGTTTGAAGACGATCAGCACAAAATTCCATGTTTGTGTGGAGCTCCTAATTGTAGGCAGTGGATGAATTGAAAGAATAACTGTGTAATTCAATTTACCTTAGCATAATAGGAAACTGATATTTGTAGCATAGTGATCGGAGTAAACAGCATTTAAAAGCCATTTTTTGAAAATCTATCGCTATGCCACACGTACTTATAAATTGACATAAGTGATGTAGATTAAAAAACCCACAGCTAATTGTATTTTCTATATTGAGAAATTTTAAGTACTA
Organism: Yoshiicerus persimilis; assembly: GCA_020352615.2. Lineage (NCBI taxonomy): Eukaryota > Metazoa > Arthropoda > Collembola > Entomobryomorpha > Tomoceridae > Yoshiicerus > Yoshiicerus persimilis. Next base: position 14,561,092 of record CM060170.1, read on the forward strand.
TATTAACCTAATTAATTAATGTTTTTGGTTTTGTTTTTCGTCCTACTCAGCTACTGTAGCAAATCATTCAAACGTATTATTGTATTATTTATAAGTAGAAGAAACTCGCTGGTCGCTATTTAATTAAAACTATACAAATACCGATAATATAACTAATTAGTATTGCATTACTTCCTACGTACTCTCATTTAGTCAATAACTGCTAGGACAGTTACTGTTATTTTATACTAAACGTTTGTGAACTTGAGTGTCTGACAGAATGCGTGAGATTTTTGGGCGCAGGATTGAACTTTCTGTACTTTAGTGGCAAAGAACATAAATCCTGAGCGTAAAGAGGTTAAATTATGCTATAGGTACTTACTAATATCATCACTCGATTGTGCGAGCTATTTATATTGCACTAAATAATGTTGTTAATTAGTGTTAAGATGTGACGAACTAATTTACTTACTAGTTGTGTAATATATTATCTATAATGTCAGGTGAATGATATTTTGAAAGAAACAATCATAATATGAGTAGTATTATACACATTGATATCTTGCTAAAACCCAGAACATCACATTTTATAATAAGAATTCCATTTCCATCCCTCTTACTCATTGTCAGTTGTTTTCATGTTTCCCTCTGAGTATTCTATTACATATAGGAGAACTTGTACCTTTGTGAAAATTACGCAAATTATTATGATACAGATAATTAAGGATCACAGCATCACATAACACCACGGGATTAATATTTATTTCTTAGTTATGTAATTAGTATTACTATTTTAAGTTGATTGTTGAAAATGCCAGTGTAATTTCTGGTAGACACTTTATGACATAATATACGTATTTATAAGACGGACAGAATAATATTGTGTATTGTCAATTATCAGAAATGTACTTCACTTATTGTTTGATATCTACCTCCAATATAATATACCAAATGAAGGCAGAAGGAAAGTGTTTCAGTCTCCGCTAGCATTTAAATTCAAAGCATTTCAAAATTAAGAATAATACACTAGATATACTCGAATGGCATAATATTTGTTTCTACATTAATTACGTACAATTAAGTGATATTCTGCAAATAATATGAGGTGGTATGGTACGTTAGTCAATAGTCATTTAATCATATGTACTGCTAAGTGCAATTTATTCTCAAAAAGGAACAACTGGTGAATGTAACTCTTTTCGTCAGGCAGACCGAAATCGAGTTGCTCAGTTTATCTGGTAGATACTTGCATTTTGAGGTGAACTGATTTCCCTTCTTTGGAAATAACACCTTTACATCTGACGATGCCTAAACAGTACATTAATACATGTGCTAGTGCTATGTCAATAATTTAACGATGGGAAACCTACTCACTGAGCATAATATAATTATTTCTATTAGGTCTGTGTATTATTGCTTTTGTCTATGAACTGTACAAAGAGACTCGGTGACATGAATCATGGATTATCATTATAAATCAACGAGTTCATTCATAGAGTATAAATTACCTACCTAAAACGCATTTCCCAAGTTTCACTAACTCTGACATGAAGGAAAAACCACAGAATGGCAGTAAATATGTACTACTACTTTATCCACAAACGTTGTTGTAAGTGTGTCACTGAAAGAACCCAATTATTATAGAACAGGTGTGTGGATCTAAGTGCATTATAAGTAAATTATTATATTGTAGCATAATACTAGTTAAGATTTGTTAGGGAATAGGAACGGTAAATGGTTAATGGAAATGATTAAATGGGCTTAGCGTAAAATTATTGTCATAATATAACAAAACAGACGATCATCATATATAGTCTTCATGTAAATACCATAGTTAGATTATTATTAACTGTAAATGTATAGCTAGTGTAAGGAAATTGTTGTTAATTTATTAACTGTAAGATGTAATTATTGTGTAAATAATGTACTGTATTATGTGTATCCATTTAAGACAAATATATTTGTCTAAACTAACATGTATACATAGAATAGACGAAAGAATATAGTAGTGTCTTTTGCTTTTATTGTATTATTGTTGTGCAAGTCCATAAGTTTTTGTTTTCTTGTTCTGTGTATAAAGAATGGTGAAAGTAACGAGTATGAAAAGAAAAGGTTAAATGATAAAATATACACACAATACAAACACAGTACGTAAATGCTAACAAACAAAAGATTCATAAAGTAGTTTACATTTTCACCTCTGGGGCATTATAGCCATGTTGAGTAAATGTTGATCATAAAATTAAACATATTAAAATACGAAATAAATATCAATTGTCAAATACGCTCATATATTTATTGATACAATACTAGACACCAGGTAAACACATAAAACAATCAAATATATATTTCAAATTCTCATTTAGAAAATCATCAACATGAATAGCTTTCTCCCTAAACTTTCAAATCAAAATTCAATAGATACTGTTATTTGTAATAATATTTCGATGATGCATTCTGCACTGGAGGCAAATAAAAAATGCAATTATGCATTGTACCTCTAATTGTATGCTGTATATATTTATAGTTGGTACGTAATCTAAGGTTATGCACTTGGTTAGAGTTGTGCGTAAAACAAGCCAAATATCTCATTATTCTCTCGACCACATTTTCTCCATCCCATCTTTGTTTTTGTCTCATTTTGATCTACTTCCAACTTCCTTTGTTCTACAGCCAAAAAGCCTCAATCAAGTTTGCCTTGCCATAGAGGTCGGCAGCTAAAAATATTTTAGGCAAATTCTATTCTATAGTCATTTATCAACAAGAAACACCATGGCACCAAAACATTGAATTAAGTTCGCCATTATGCATTAAAATGTAAAACTTGTCAAAAATATGCAGAAATATTTCGAGCATTCTAAAAAGGTTTCCAGAAATTTGAAATAATTACAGTTGCCAAAACTGATGACATCAATAAAGACGGGAAATATTTAAATTTCTGCTTCAAGAACGATTGTTATGATAAACTTTTTGCTTTACAGTTGTGAAATTAAAAGTCATGGATGATGTCGTTTCGTGTTTTAACGGTCTTATAACCCGAGTAGCAGCAATGCAACCTCTAGCAAGCTTTTTCCTTAATAAAGCTTGCTAAAATTAGCACAAACAACTTTTGTTGTGTTTTCTTTTTGGTAGTTCAGTAATTCAATTTAATGCTAGGTAAGTATTTCTGTTTTTGCTAGCACCAAACCCTGTTTATCTACTGAGTGATTATTGTTAGCTGAACAGTCCTGAGTTCATAATACACGAAACCGCAAGTAAAGATTTTGAATGTAGGGATCTACTATATACAGGAGAGCTAAATCTATACTTTGTAAAAAGGCAGTAGAAATTGGATGCGGTAGTCTTCCTGCACCATGCAGACGCGATTGCTGTTATCATTTATTTGTGAGAAAATGCGATATTGATATTAATCAGTTTAATTAAAATACGTGATAAGGATTGATCTATATTTCAACCTGTTATTCCAGAAAGCTTCGTAATATCGTAATTAATCTACCATACAATTGTGAAATAATTGCATTTTAAAAGTTTAAAGTAGCAGGAGTATTCTCTATACGGTCTCTATGTTTCCTCTTTCCTGGACTTGTCATATGAGTGATGAGGCATGATACATCAGTTCACTGCAAATTGCCGACATTTTGCGCTTAATTTCTAGCAAGTCGTGTAAATTGACTTATCTCTATGTGCTTGAATAGGAACTAGTTTGTTACTAGAATAGTGAGTTTCATTCCACACATATAAAATGAATTGAATATGAGAATGCTTGTTCCTACATACAATATAATATTATAAAGGTTCCTTGGAACTTCATGGCAATGATAGTGGAATACGTATGCAGTAACAGTACAAGGAGAAAAGGACATGCTTATGTGAAGACTTCTGCGTATATCTTAACTTTAATTTTAACATCTCAAATATTTATCACACAAAGAGCTTAGTCGCTTCGTTTCTTAGTGTTATGCCAGGACAGAAAATGCTGTCTGTTAATTAAATCATGATCATTTCTTCTAATACATGCTTAAATTTAACTTCTTCATGTAGTATGTGATGTATGTACACACTGCCGACTGTATAGTGTGGTGCACAGAAGGATATGCATTACACATTTTAACAAGCATTTGCCTTTGCCTACGTGGAAATTTTTATTTTTCAACGCAAAGTAAAGCTACAAGCACACATTGGTTGTACAGATAATCGTACAGTTCTATCTGGCTAAAATGTGTATTTGTTGACTGAAGATAATTTCAAACGTACAGGGTATGGACCACGTCACAGTTACTGTATAATCAAAACAGCCTAACGAAACTTGGTAGAGAACGAAAAACTGATGACTCCTCCTCATTTCTTAATCCTACACACAATATTTGTAGATCCATTGTTGACTCAACAAAAGAACCAAAAAAATCTGCGATTGTAGGCAGGATTGAAAAACGAAAGTAAGAGTAGTCAGTTTTTCCTTGGCCGTCAACCTAGGCTAAGATACTTTGATTCTACGCAGTAGGGTTTTAATACTGATTTAATTTTAACAAGGTATTATAGGAAATGGGATGCATTTCAGGGGTTAAAATAATGGTATCTGCTACAGTAATATTAAAAACTTAAAATTCTCAAATGGTAGAAAGCTATTGAATTTTAAAGTTATTTCCTCGGAAATGGGTTCGTTATAAAACAACGTAAAACTAATATTTATCGTCTTCGTATAGCGTAATCCAAGTCTTTTACCATTATTTATTGGCTACCCTGTACGCACCCATTCATGCATATAATTATATACATAGTAATTATAAGCTATAGTTCATACATGTAATTGCAAGTTTTTTGTTGCTACTTTACTGTAATGAACAGTAATATAGTTGTTTAATAGATTCTGTTGACCACTACTCTTGCTGCAAATAAAGAAAAGTAGACATGGCCTGACAACGCTTATCAGGAAGGGAGATCGTGTCACTGACAGTGTTCGATATTAGCCGGCCAAAATACAATTTGGCCACCCACCCGGGCAAAAGGGGCAAAATGGCCAAAATGGCTATGGGCAAAATTACCATGTCCTACAGAAAAAACCACGTTTTTACTAACAGCACAATGGGAGAAATTCATAACTGAGTAACTTAAACGTATCTACGTGGTTTAGAAATATCAAAACAATCATGTTAAGTGTATACGGAACCAACGTTTCATATTTCATTATTATTTATGAAAAGGTACATTTCAATAGTACATTTCAAGATATTTATACATAATGTAGACATTTTTACGCAGACTTCTTCTATAGGAATATTTTACGGATACAGGATGAAGATGAGGAGTTTAGGTACTTCAATAAAGATTTGAGTTACCAAGCTATCCCTTTTTTAGTGCAAATGCACAAATAATTTTATTATACTAGCTTATATGGCATATAAATTAGTGCATTATCTTTGATCCTCAATTCTAAACTAAATGCACAACAGTTTACATTTAAAAAGATGTTATTTTGTTATGGTTTGCAAAATTGTAGTATACTTTGGATATCATTTATTGAATTTATTGCGTCTCACTTTAACCAATTTTTAATTTTGCCCCTTTTGCCCATTTTGCCCACTAGCCACCTATCAATTTAGCCGCCCACTAGGCCATTTTGTCCACTACCAATTTGCCCATTAACCGGTGGCTACTCGAACACTGGTCACTGAATGATACTAGTAAATTGTATAAAACCAACAGCCATTCTATGGTATTGTATTAGCTTACTTAACCTACATTTTGTGAACTGGTACTGCGTTTCGATTATTCCATACTTAAAGTACTAGATACCATATATTACTGTTGTAAGATGCACGGGTACCTTAAGGCCTTTGCTTGACAAACTGCGTAGGTACTGTTTATTAAGTAAATAAATTGTAATGATAATGACAATGACGAAAATACAAACAGTGATAACAGAGTATACCTCTAACCTTATTAACTACCATAAAATATTGTTTTCTTGCAGGCAGTACAGAATATAGCAACCACAGTCTATACGGAGCAATCAGAGGAGATAAGGAATGACTGTATTACAGGCTACAATTAGAAAGACGTAATGCTTGTCTTCATGGGAGGAACTTTCACAGTAGAAAAAACAATGGCAGAGGTCAAATAGGGTAGTGAGGTAGAATTGTAAAATATAGACGCTCTACTGTTCATCTAGTCTAAGTAATTGTCTTTCCCATTATACAGACCTATTGTGCGCACACGACTTCTTGTAGTATATTAACTAACCATCTTAGAAAATGCTAGTAAACAACATTTCAGAACTAAGAATATTCTAAGCAATTTTTGTTCGCCATGCTATCAAAGGTTCCAGAAAAAGATTATAATCTTAATTTGTACTATGGCGTTGTAAAACAAGACTCAAACAATTATTATGATGTTCCCAACCCGACTGAATCAAGCACATCCCAGTTAATTGTCTATTTGTAATGACTCTAATGTAATGACTTGAAATTTAATACTACCTGAGATATTATTTACGAAAATTTGAGAGTTATAGTTCGTTTAGGAAGGCTTAATGTGATCGTTTTGTATTCTTTCTTACATAAGAAAACCTTGTACTAGGTTCTGAATTCATTTCTAGGCCAGCAATATATATTCAAAGACTATAATCCCTAGACTGCACGATTCGGTACCCAAATCCATAGTTTTCTCAATTGATTCATGCATTACGTAAAGAATGAGTCTTAAATTGAGATTCCTTGTTACGCATATGAATTCTGAATCAAGTTTCCGAAACTTGTATCGGTTTTGCATTACATTTCGTTTTAGCAGATTGCAAAAGCCAAAAGAATGGCAAGATGTTTGACTTTGGGTAGCATTACGAAGAAGTGGAGCGTTAAGAACAATTTCACTTAAAATAGTAACTGTCATCAATTCTATTTGGGTAGAAGTAGTCTGAGGTAAGGTTTTCATTTTGACAAGCTCAAAAAAGTGGAGGCATTTCCTAGCCCTTTGGTTTGGAGTTCTTTATGTCTGGAAGTGTATTGCCATAATATGTGTTTTGTAATTCCATGAAAGAACTTATAATGTTTATAAATAACATAGTATAATGTCAATAAAGTTATTGAAGTAAGTATTGTCAGTTGCCTTCAAAACATATCGAGCTTTTGGTTTCGTAGTATCAATTACCAATTATCGACGCTTTCATGCAAGTAATCCAAAGTAATGCAATTCTAAATGCAAGTAGGTAGTTAATGCCTCCAATGACATGAAGACAGTGCATTGATATAATTTTTCTACTATCTACATACTAAATGCGTATTGCACTATGCTACTTATGGTAATGAATGATTAAACTTACATATACCATAAATAAAGCTACTGCACACTGGAAAACTAAAGGTAAGTGTTCTCCATAATCCACAGCAATTATTATAGCCACCCAATCATAGAAACACCACACAATCGCATTGAGGAATACATTGATGTGTATTTAACATACGGGGTGCGTTATTTGCCAATGAAGTGTGACTTGACTTCGCTTAAACTACAATATTTCAATTTTACTTCAGCATGACTGGTTCGTTCAGAAATAAACATTGTTTTTCTTATTTTCTTATACAATGAAAAATGTATCTTGAAATGTAACATCTTAATGTCCTCAGAATTGTACGGCATAATTGGTATACCTACCTATTATATGACAGTTACATGACCATTGAAAATGGACGACCCTGTACTGCGTCATCAAAACTTATGAGGGCTTTGAGCACACACAAGAATACAGCTGCTATAAGAGCTATACACAAAAATAGTTTTCCTACTATTCCTACTAACTTATTTATACATGTACCTTTTTATACATTTACTATATGTGTGCTGCTATATAACTTGATTTTCTGCGTTATACAAACAAATCTCTTCTCTCGTTCTCTCCCTGCAACTTGACTTAGCCAATCTTTGATCTTACTTATTGTCATTGTGTTGTGGCTAACCAGTGAGTGCGTATCACCGCGGATTTATTCCTCTCCAAGTGACGTGGGCAATTGATTTCCAATTCTTTGTCAATTTACGTGTTTTCAAACTCGGATTGAGCGACTGAAGAAAGATGAGTATAAGTACTTTAAAGACGAGTAATTTATCACATTTAACGTCAAATCAGAATCACAGTATGCCAGCCTTAACAATGAGTAATAACAGGTAAGTAGACACTTCTTCACATTAATAAGAATTTCACAATTATTGATTCCCCCATTAATTATGTACCTTACCTTTGGAATCCACGCATCCTTATTATTTATCAACTATTTTTAGCTAGAATTATCGTAATTGGAAACTACTTCTGGCAGCAAATCTGAATCTTACCCCTTTAGGTTACTATTTTTTGTATAGGCACCCTGTATTACGTCTCGTAAAAATCGTATTTCAGAGCACATTGTAAAATCCTTATTTTGGTGTAATTATTGTACTTTCGAAGCAAATTTAATGGACGTCGTGTAAAAATTAGTAGAATTAATATACCATAACCATAACCTATGACAAACACATTAAATTACACTTTCAATTAACAATAAGTTCAACGATAATTCTTTTGCAAACATCTTTTCACATCTGCATTTATCAATTTTTAGGTACATATTTAAGAGCTAAGGGATTCAAAAATGTTCTGAAATCATCCGTTCGTTTAGGTTACATCACTATCTCTCCATTTGATAAAAATTGCATCAGAAAATACTACTTCAACCATTCAAAGCACATTCATTTACTTTTCAGACATTTCGGAATTAATCAACGATGGTTATTTTAGTGAGGAAATGATTACTCCTGTTGGGATTACGATAAAGCTTCTTGCTGTACAAAATGTAGTAGTCATTTCTGTTCCTTGCTGTACTTATACTTAGCGGATACTTAGTGATTAACTTTTAACTTCTTAACGAAAAACTGAAAAATACTGATAATATTTAAATTTTCCAAAAATTCTGTGATTTTCCCCAAAAACACCATTTCGACTTCGACATATTATTTTATCGCAACGAGGCTATAGTGTAAAACTTGGCAATAATAATGAACTTATACTCCAACAAACGACTCAGAGAAAAGTGTACCACCTAACTGGTATGTTTTAGTTATCAACGTAAATATTTTATATGTGTGATTAACTAAAAATATGCTAGGTGGTGTCAATTGTACTCGCTTTGAGTCGAATTTTATTATTTACAAATAAATTCTTTGTTAAAAGTTTTCAGATAATGCTATCACCAAAAGGTTTCAAACAAACTTCTAAATATTTATTACCCACATCCAGATATGTCATAATAAGCCATTAAGTATATTTTTAACGTTTTAAAATCTAATGAAGCAAATTGTAAGTCTGTTTATTCATATCGTTTACTGCGTTGTAATTATAATACGCTTTAACTGGCCAAGACAAACACTAACTCTTTGCATATTTGCTTCTCTTTTCAGGGTAACCTTGTGTTTAAGTAATATTTAAGTAATAATTAATAATAACCAGTTTTAAAAGCCTTTAGTATAATAAACTAATTTTGCTTCGCGCACTTGCTTCAATTTTTAAGTCTTTGATATACTCAATCATTCCTCCATTGAAAAAGGAAAGGGAAAATGCTCGTATTTTATGGATCTGTCATTTTAATTATAGTAATATATTAGAAGGTAATGTTTCGTTGTTATTTTTTACTGCTGTTTACTATTAAAAATTATTACAACTTAATTAAGAGCTCGAATTGAAAAATATTCGCAGAAATTAAACAGTATTGTGTTTTGCAAGATATTCTTAAGTATTTAGAGGCGTGTGGCAACATAGCCAAAAGTGTGAATTTTATTGAAAACATTGATGCTTTAAGTAATTATTATAGGCATCCCGACCTACTTTGCTACTTTACTGACATTTAATGTAATTTTTTTAAACATTAAGAATGTGGCAATTGTTTATTTTTGCGAAACAAGTTGGTATAATTATAACTCATTGAATTAACCCATTAGTTGTCGATCTTTATATAAACAGTAAAAATATTTACATCCGTAAACATACTTGCAGTATTAACTGCAGATAAGTAGATTTGCCTGATAAATGCTGGTTGAGCTTTAAAATAGCGTTGGTGCGCTAGTAAATAATAACGCAATAATAATGATGTACTTGAAATACTGCTGAGGATATGCAGCCTTGATGAATTTACAGTATTGCCACATGTACCCAAGGCAGCCTTTCCGAAGGCAATCAAAATGATATTAATTTTTCATGGCCGGAGAAAAGGAACACAAAGCCGATCCAAACAAATAAAGAGAATTAAGCAAATACCTACAGTTGGAACCGTAAAACAATTTATGTAAATTTCCATAGATGGTTTCAGTGTACCTTTCTAATATTCAGTGTTTTCTCTTTGTTAAGAGCAAATATCACATTTGCTTTTTCGGTTAGTGAAGGAGCATCACAATATTACATACAATTACCTCTGTAAACATCGCTAGAGGATGAGTTACTCTGTTTACTTTAGACACTACGTGTCCCCATGGGTTTTCAGAAACAGTTCTAAGAAACAAGAAGGGTAATCTTTAAAATGTTGAATACTTAAATACGAACTCCTTATGGCCAATGTAAGATGATTCATTTTGGTCTGCTGACAAGACTGTTTGCTGACTGTCAGCTTTTCCTAATCTTATCGTAATGTAAGACGTACTATATATTAACCAAGTTCCTAACATTCTAATCATCGCTCTCTCGATAGTCTCAATTCAGTACACTACAAATACCATGCAGTACAGTATTTGTACTTATTATCATCCTATGTATATCGTACATCGTATGTAAATAAGTAAGGCAAGGAACAACTGTGTAATTTTACTTTTGACCAGCTTAACAAACAATCAACTGGACTTTATACAGTATGAATATTATTTTCATGACTTCAACCGAAAGGCATGTTTTACAATATATTTTAATGCGGATTCTTTTCATATTGAACTTTGCATTTGAATATATCATGAGTTTGAAGTGCAGCCAATGTTGATGACTTCTTACTTTCTAGCGAATATCTTGTAAAAGCTGTTTTCTTTCATGTTTGTGTAAATAGACTGTGTTACGATCTTCCACTGATCAAAGAAAAGCTAACGCAATTGGCTTCTTTAGACAATGCAAATAATTATTAATATTTATAGCATTTCTGCGTTCGAAAACGAATACTGATATCGGCAGCAGCCAAATGGCTATATATATAAGTTCATTATTTTGCAATATTACGTATCCCTAGATTGCATTATTTAAGTAATTAGATACTGTCTCAGTTAATATGATAATGAAGGCATACACTTCAATTGTGAAAGTTCAAATTTCCATCTTTACATATTTAGAAGCAGTAGATTATTTGATTTTATTTCTATTTCTAAATTTCCCTATGATTTTAATTACTACTACAACGACGTCTTTCCATTTCTTTTTGATTATATTATAACAAATTCAAAGTGTATATAGTATAAATATAGTAAAGTGTGGTGCTTTAGAACTTTAGATATAACTTTTATCATCTGAAAATGAACCTTTAACCTCTTGGTACCCTCAACTATACATATATCCTATATTTCTCAATTTCCCTTAATATATTTATAGTACTCGGCTTCAGTATATCTTGTGCTCTAATGGTACCATTACAATTCTGCCATAGAACTTCTAAATTCTTTACGAAACGCAATCGGCATATCATATCACCATAGTTCACTTGCCAAATGACCTCATAGGCGTTCCAGCAATCGCTCTTCTATTTTTACTGCCTGTCGTTCATCTAAAACTTTTCTGAAAGTTAAGTTCCAAATCTTATGTAAATGTTAAACGAAGACTTTTATCTTAGATGCTCCGCGTTTACCTGCAATGGCATTATTGATTATGTGGCTAAGAACTAAACATTTTCCTAAGATTGAGGTCCTTCTCCTCATCATTTCGACAATGCTTATATTGTTTTGCGAACAGTTTTAGGTTTTGATAATTACACCAGTTACTCTGCTAAACTATCTTATGCCATCCACTATCCACTTCCTGTACCTCACAAAAAGAAAAAGATCGCAGGGAATAGATCAATATTCATAATTGTCATAGGCTTTGGATGCATTGAATTGCTTTAGAATTGAAAACCACTTTATCATACATTTAGAGACGTTAACTTTAAATTGTTTAAGATATTTCCCTGACTGTCTTAATCACCTCTGCATTACCATATTATGAATTATTAGTATTATTTTCACACTTATCACATCCGCAGAATGCATCCCTTGAAAAAAGCATGAAAACTAAATCTACTGCCTATTTTATTACTCAATAGTAATTTAGTCTTGACAATTAATTAAATATTCGTGGCAAACCAATTTAAGCTTAGAAACATATTTATGGCATAATCACACCCATTTCCTGTTGTCAAGATCGTACAATTTAATTGCTGCAGTCATGATATCTTCTCGTAAAATAACTGTTAAACTTTTGCCATTTAAGGTAATTTACATTTGTAAGACTGTAGAAATGTAATGAAAGCACATAGGACCCATTAGACGTAAAATATCTGCAGTGTACTGATTTACAATCATCAAAAACGGTTTTTATTTGAGATGGAGTCCTAGTAATGGTATAGATATATTTAACAGACATAAGTATTTCAAAGAAGGAGTATTAAAGGAGACATCAAAGTTCGTAGTATATTTGCAAATGTTATTTGCTTTCCAAGGATCAGCAGTAACTAAACTACATTGCATAAGTTATTTACTGTAGCATTCAGAAACTTACATAGCAAGGGCTTATATCAAGTATAATAATATAACTAGCTACCGTTAAAATATTCATACAAATATTTAGTAACTTTAAAGTGTCAACACAGATGAAATTTTGGAATTCCAAATAATCACCAGTTGGAGAGTTATAATTGTTATGTAGATTGGAAAGCAAACAGGAAGTCGTAAAAGGCGACAAAAATAAGAAGAAATGCCTACCTAAGTAAATAGTTTCACGAATATTATAACAGGCCGTGGAATTTTTTGCGTCTCAGCATTTCTAAGCAAACTTAGCAAATGTGTAAACAAAGCACAAGTATGCTTCACGAGCATACCATTGGATATCAGGGAATCAAACAATTCTAACAATAAACTATACATCGTTGGTCTGCAGATAATACTATTAAGCACCTACCTTAATTTCGTAGTAAAAAGCTCCTATGTGTTGTTCATATTTGAATGCTGACCTTTCAGTTGAAGATGGAGATTCACATATATATCCCTTATTCCTTTAATGCTGTTTCGGTACTCAGGCTAAATGACAACCGATTGCATTTAAATCACATCTCATCTCATCTTAAAAAAGTGTGCACAAAAAGTTCACTCTTGTTATTTATTTATATACATGTGTAATTACTATTGGGAATATTCTTAAAACATGAATTTCCATTTTGTAATATACGTCATTAATACCTACCGTTAGGTATTAACAACTGTTAATGTTCGTTGTAGTATTAGTTCATATTTAGTTCGTTGCTAAAATTTAAAGTTCTGATACTAAACAGGATTTAATTTAAAGCGTCATTCTTTCACTTGGGTTTAGTTTTCATGTGCACAGTACTAAAAGATAAATCAAATGGAATATCACAGAGATTCTTCTCAACTGAAATGGCAAAGCAATTCTAATTTGTTTAATTGGTAATGTGATAAACTATTTTGTTGATTATTTTAGTAGAAAAACTGATAAAAAGAGCGCACATGGCACTATTAAATGCACGTGCTACCCTTCTCTTTTAAATTGACACAGCAAATTCACTGGTACATGTCAAAGTGCACATTTAGAAAAGTTGAACCCCGTCTAGTTCAGTATGCGCTCAGTTTATCAGGGGATGGAACCTGTTGCGATATAGATGAAAAGCCTGTTCACGGGTACGCCAGTGTTACTCTCAAACCCCTTTGTCAAGCAGAGTGCAATCGACGGGATTTTGTTTATATTCAAGGCAATAATTTATGATGACATTAAAGCATAGGGAATAGTGTCAATACATTATTCCCACATAGATTAATTACAGTCGGCCTAGTCTCCAGACATGCATTTCACATTACTTAGGAGCTACAGCATCTACGCAATAAGACATGACTTGCTTGAACTTTGGTTCGTCAACCTAGCCGATGTGTCATCAGGATTAAGTAGAATTTAGGCGACATCGGATGGAAGTGCTAAAAAATAAGTAGTTGGTGTTCAATTTCATACGCATCTAAATCTAAGCATTCCTAGGTTACATATTTGTATTGAATAACATGTAGTTCTCCCCTTGTTCCAGTGTATAAGTGAATAAAGTAATGTATTCACATTGTGGTTCAGTTACCTAACAATGCCTTATTGTTTTCGCACTACAAACCACGGTATTAACATATATAGGTATTTCTGGTGTGCGGAAATATATTGAATTGAGTCCGGCTGATATTGAATTGTGTATCTAAACAAACTTTACCTACATAAAACATATTGTCTTGCGATAGCTACCTTACCTACAGTATGTCAAACCCTTTAAATACGGCATCCAGAACAAATTCATATCAATCGTGCTCTGCCCTCCCAACTACCACAACTCTCAGCAAATATAATAAAAGACACTGACCTGAATCTCGACAATTCTCTCCCTCTTCCCTACTCATCATAGAATTTCCCAGTTTTCCACATTCCTCCAAGTCCTCACTGTTTTGCTTTCTGTTACTGATTAACCGCTAAAAAGAGAATTCCGTAGAAAAATGTATCCCTTGTTCAAATCCCGTGATATTAAATTGGCCAATGAAATTTCTTTCAGTACTTTGTTGCTGAAGCCGGCCAAATCCGTCTCCGTAACTCTGGGGGCGGGGCCTCGGTGGTGGTCCTGATGTACCCCACGCCGCCAACGTGTCATCTGTAGAAACAGAGAGCAGCGGTGTGGGGAAAGTCTCAGAGCTCTCTGAGCAACCGAACCCACAGAAGTTTTTCGTAAGACTTTTCGAATTTCAGTCACTTTTGATACATTAACTGTTGTTTAACCGTTCGCGAACTTCCTGATTCTCTGCACTGGGATTTTAATGCGTGTCTGTGTTTTGTTTTGCAGGAGTGCGAGTTGTCTAAAGATCAGGCATTGAAAATCAACTTCCAATATTCTTTGACTCCTCAAGTGCAGTTGAGTTGGGATACTATCCTCTGGAAGAACAACTTGTACATCGAAATTCCAAACGGATGCTTGCCGGATGCTTCCAAGGAAGCCTTTGTCGCACTTCTCGAGTATGCAGAGGAGGTGCTGAAGTGCGACAATGCTATTGTTTGCTTCCTAAAGGAACGATCCGACAGGAGTAAGACTTTATGAAAATTAATAACAATTATAATAGAAAAGTCTGTAGATCAGAGAGAGAAGCATTTCAATTAGTAAATATTGCAAAATATTTTTATTACGTTGGTTGTAATAACAAAGGGGGACTAGTGACGATAGCTATTAACTTTTGGGGTTCTTGAGGGATTTATGTGGAACACACATGTATGTATCGTAGATATTGTAGTGACTTTGGTTGCAACTGGGGATAGGACGCCGTCAAAACCCAGACTTAGGTCATTGGCATAGACACGTAAACATTACCTAATAGTATATTTCCTTGCCAAATGAAGCAATAAAATGCTTCGGTTCTTTGAAACAATGAAAATATTTCTTATCTCTAATCTAAAGCTATAAAAATTGTTCATAACCTCGAAAGAGTCACCTACGACAGATACGCTGTATTAAACATATGCTTATAATAGACTTTATGCATGATTATCTAAATGTTCAATGCAGGATCATGGATATCGTCTCTATACGTCTTTTCATTGGTAGTTATTCGATCAGTTCTGTAACCTCCTTAGACATTCATATATTTTGTGTTTTCAGACATCCTCGTCCGCACTTTCATGTTTCTGGGCTTCTATGCAGTCCCCCAAGGTGATGCGTTATCCCTTCCTGTCACCAAGGACCACATCTACATGGTGTACAAGATCCTTATGTAAAACGTACCTACGACACACTTACATGCCTAAAATAACTATCTTAATTATGAGTAAGTCTCTATTCTCTTCACTTAGGAATTGTTCCGTTAATTAGTAGGGAGAGGTGAAATGTAAAACTTTATTGCTAGGAAAACCCTTTGACGAATTTTTAAATGAATTATCGTTTCAATTTATTGTTAAGCTTAAAATCATATTGGCATCTACTTGAATTTTGTCACAGTAATGTAATGTTAAATGTTCGTATACTTATTTGTAGCACATAATTTCCTAATTATTTCTATGTAATAAAACGTAAAACAATATCGTGTTTACTTCATTGCATTACAACTCATTGTTCTTTGTCATTACCCCTGCGTTTACCAGCACATACAATGCATTCATAACTTGATATCTTATGGCATCCCTATTCCACACTATCCACACATATACATACATGTCTGTACTGAATTAGGCTCATTGAGTATTAGTCATAATCGTAAATATAGATATCAAATTACCATGACCATTCTTTTCAACTGTTCTACTAGACTGTCGCCCCATATTCACAGAACAGTAATGGTTGACAAAACTTACGTCATAATTGTTTAAAATTACATACAGCCATACAATAAGCATTAACATGGATGAATGACAAACTTGGATCAGTTAGGTCATTTCCCTTCGTATGTATTGTAATGTTGTATGAGACGTGGATATTCTCTTAGTAGAATGAAAAGAGATCTGGCTTTGTTCTACTACTCTATTGCTCCACACAATCTCAATGAGGCCTCGGACTTTGTTGGACAAATTTCAGTAAGGTAGATGAATACTGATGTGTAACCCTATCCTCATAAAGCGATGCTGTAAAACATCTGATAATGCAATGAAAATAACTTGTCTCACTTTCACCAACATGGAGTTACATATGCATATTGTAAATAGAGCCCAAAGCCTGCCAGCAGAAAGGAATGGAGATAATTGTGTAAAATGACAAAGTAAGACAACATTATTGCTAATTCCATCACTTGCCCCATTTTATTTCAGATGTTGGAAATTGCAAACCGGGAGGATTTTTCATGTTCATAAACAAGTATAGGTAAAACCTAAATACATTTTTGGGGCAAGGAGTACGATTTTTACATAATTTACATGAATAGCGTGTTTTTCTTACAAAAGGTTCAGTACAAATCTGAAGGATATGTGTACTACAAGCATACTATTAGTGCAAATGATGATGAAGCATAGTACAATAAAAATTTGTATTACTTTGTTAATAGTGAAATGTGCTACTTATTATTATGCTATGAAGTAGCCTGTAATTTAAGTATGCAGGATAAGGATTAATGGTCCATGTGAGTAATAGCCATAAAACTATTGTGTTTAATATAGGAAGCTTACATAATTTTATATGGTTGTTGTGATGCAAGAAAGACACAATACCGTAATAAAACATTTTAGCGACTCGGATGGATTGTTTTTATTTTCACAAACTTTTCCCTTCACTTTTCTGTATGCATACTTTTCTAATATTGAGCAATGAAAATTAGCTATTTTGTATCAGGACACTATGACATGACAACTTGCAAGTTTTCTGCAGTATTAACATACGCTACATAGATACTAATAAAATAATGAGTATTTGCAATACTTTATTTGATCTACAAAAGATTTCCTGTGAACCTAAACTTAAAGTTTACTGTTTCAATGCTGTAAAAGCAGAGTGAAAACTTTAGAAAACTCCATTTTCATAGGAAAGTGACTTAGTGGTATTGTATTTATCTTGCTAGCTAAGTATAGTTTGACGGCGGAAGTAGGTTAACTCGTTCTAGAAATGTAGTAGAAAAGAAAGCTATATATTACAGTTGCATTAGCATTAGTCTTATCATAAAGCATAAAAGTGGCTTAAACGATAGTTGTAGAGATTAAATTTCAATTTGGTATATAAATTGGAACTGCTTACTACAGGATAGAGTCATAGCGGACTATTTATTGTAAAAGAAGCACTGTGCTAGGTATGGGTGTACTTTGCTAGAAGATAGAAGGGAAGAGAGAGCCCAGATGTTATGTATATTGTGGAGCAGAGAAGCGGAGACGGTGACAGGGAAAAGGAAGAGCAGAGAGTAGCGGGAGCGGGTGTTTGTTGTGTTGTATAGCGATAGAGAGTGATGGCCAGGGAGCAGAGGAGGGTGAGTCACTTAGGAATGCCCAGATTCACATGACAAGATCGGATGACGCTGCAGAGCGTGTCCAGTGGAGTTGCAGTGGACTCCGGGAGATCGGTGGAGGGAGCAGTGGCGGAGGAGCGGAAGAGAGGGAGGGTGACTCCGGTGACTTCTGCCTGCGAACCGAAGTGGTGTGGGTTGACTAATCTCGGGCGATCGATGGCAGGGACGAGTTCTGCGTCGGACGTGGGGCCAGTTGGCTTGGGAGTGAATGGAGGCCAATGGGGAAGTGTGGGAGAGGGGGCGCGTGGGGAGGGAGGAGAAGGGGAGCATTTCTCGGGAGCTGCACTCCGGCACACAGCAGTCCCGTTCCAGTTCAGTCCGGGTAAGCTAAGGTACGGCTTGATAGCTCCGTTGCTTGATCTGCGGAAGTAGGTACGTGCACGTAGCTCGCTTACGAGGTTCGAGGCCTACGCGAGAATTGTGGCTGATGACTGAGGAAGGGAAAAGTCCGAACCGAAAGTTGTGTCCGGTGGTGTCGTGTCCTGTCGGTCTCTCCGCTCCGCTCCAGTCCACTCCAGATCTACTTTCTCCCTATCCCACAGACTTCTTCAGAACAGTACAGCAACACTGCTCAGTCAGTTCAAGTAACACTTACGTAGCGTTCCGTAGAAAACCTTTCCAAAGTGTTACCTAACAGTTTCGTCAGTCCAAATATAAATATTTGCATGCAAGCAATGCAGAGGGTCACCTGTAAACATTAATGCTAGCCACCAAAGTGAACAGTGCACTACTAATGTAGTTAGGGGACCATTTCGCATTTCTGTGTGAGTGAGCAAGAGTGCAGTTAAGTGGTTTCGTTCAGTCAAGTGGAGGTGGACATACACAGACAGTCGGAGTATGCTCAAGAGCGGGAATAAATGTCGTCCAGCAAGTCTCTTAGGATGAGCACAAAGATGAACGAACATGAAGTGGATGATGTTGCGTTCTTGACCGGTACACTAACACCATATCTCCTTAAACCCTTTACTTTTGTTACACTGGAATCAGATATTGATTTAATGTTGTGGTTATCCTAATTTACATACTTGGAAATACACTCCCTATTGTAATTAGTAGTTTACATTACTTTCCTGATGTGCACTTATAAATACCAGTGCGTTAGAAATTATACTAATTATTTTATTCCCTTTTTTAATTGAATATTTAGAGAGTGTTTATTCCTGTCTTTATCTTTGTAATCTTTGGCGTAGTGTAATAATTACATCAAAAAGAAAATAGTAGCTACTTAAACTTATATTAGTTTTCCATTTGCTAAATTATAGTCATTGAAGATATTAAAGTAGTACCGTCGGGAAAAGCAAACATAAATATAATAAAAAAGTGCAGATATGACACTTAATGAAGGTGCTTAATGGGTTACCTATTGGTATTTCTGTTATATTAATCTTAAGAGCATAATGAGCGTAAGTTTTTTAATCGATTAATGTAATGGTACATTTTGTTGTTTATTTAGGCGAGTCGGCAAATGTAAACAAAAGAGTTTTGTATGAACAAGACAGAATTGCAGTATGTTCTCAGAAACGTGCCCTCGGAGTTGCTCTCCTGGTTTTCATAGGATTATTCTTTGTAGCGATCATTATCGCTTTTGCAACTCCGCTCAGTGGTTTGTCGATTACTTATAATGTTCACGAGTCCCTTTATAGGCATAATTATGCAAAAATCTATGATTTATACAGCTTGCAATTTTTTCCCTGGAGAACCAGAGGGAGGAAATTCACATGAAGAGGAACAACTAGAAGAAGATAAATTCACTTCCGTTACCGGAGAACCGTTCCCCTGGAATCAGTCAAGACTCCCGGAGTTTGTTATCCCACACCATTATACTATTTCTATTCATCCCAATTTGACTACTCTTGATGTGACAGGTACCTTACCCGCTTACCCCTATAGACATCTCCACCTTTTCAACATAATGGAACTGTTGTCGTCTTTGTTCCCAATTCACTCATTTTTGCATGATGTCCCTTCATCCTTTTATGATCCTATTACATATTTTACCTTTTGAATGCTCCTAATGAAACTTAGACAAATTTTCTCTGATAGGGAAACATTTCTTAGCATCTTAAATTAAATAGTGTTTATTTTGAATATTGCACAGGTTGGGTGGTGATTCAATTTGAAGTGAAACAGGAAACTAAGTTTATAGTATTTCACAGTCGTAATTTAAAGGTAATGGAAAAGTTTGTGAAAGAAGAAGTAGAAGATGGACAGCGGGTAGAACCTCACAACATTTCAAAGCTTTTGGAATATCCTCCACATCAGCAGGTATGCAAATTTAAAAATTCATGAATATTTGGACCACGTACTATTAGAATATCTTATACTTTTTCAATATCATATCTAATTTTCCTGTTGTTTGCTTTTTGAATACAGATTTTGTAATATGTATAAAATATAATGTTCATTTTAAAACTGTAGATGTACTTAGAATTGGCAGATGACAGCCTTCTTCCTGGTAAAAATTATTCCCTTGGAATTCGTTTCCAAACCAATATTAGTACGGAGCTTGAGGGCTTCTATCTTAGCAGCTATATTAATTCACAGGGTGAAAGAAGGTATGTTCCATTTATTTTTGTACGTCTTTTCATAGTCACGAATTGCATAGTGTTAATACGGAATCGGTACGTATTTCCATTACATAGTATTTTGTTTTGAAATTGATTAGATATTTAGCCACTACACATTTTGAACCAACCTACGCCCGATCTGCCTTTCCTTGTTTTGATGAGCCACAGTTCAAAGCAACGTTTAAAATGATTATCATTAGAAATCAAATGCACAAATCTCTGTTCAATATGCCTATCAAGAAGATTGAGACTGTGTATTATGGTTACAATATGGAGCTGGTAATTTCTCTACTTATTAAAAACCCATTCATTTTCGTAGAAGTATTCTAACAGAAGAATTTAGACGATAACCGGGTAAAGAAAAGTTTAATGTTGATTGGAATGACAGTGGAGAGACGAGTTTGAGGAATCTGTGGAGATGAGTACCTATTTAGTTGCATTTGTTGTATGCGATTATGAAAGCATCAGCAACAAGACGTCTAAGGGAGTCGAAGTATCCATCCATACACCATCAGGCTTACTTGGTCAAGCCAATTTTGCTCTTCAAACATCAGTTCAGCTTATGGACTTCTACGATGACTTCTTTGGTGTACCTTACCCACTGCCAAAACAAGGTACACATTTCGTAAAAAGTAAAATATATTCGTTTCTTTTGTCTTGTGCTAAACATTTTGCTTAGACATGATTTCTATCCATCTCGCCCTTGTTACAGTGAATTGAGAGCTACCGATTCACACTCTGTCTTTCCCGAAACTAAAAATATGATTCATTATTTACTTTACAGACTTGATTGCTATACCAGATTTTGGTGCGGTAAGTAGTACACTTATTAAGTAATAACATTAATAATTTCTATGGGTTGCAACATATAAATGGCTCACCTTTAGTATATTTTAAAAGTAATAAAGGTGAAGCATCTTTATGTTATTTGATGAAGATAAAAATTCCGTAAAAGGGAACTTTAAGGAATCTGCCGTTTTGTTACTTTATGCTAGATTGTTTTGCGTAATTCAGTGTCTTCACTTTATGTAAGACATTATCATTACAATACAGAACCCATGCCTGTTTATATGCATAGCTACACAAATAGGATTGCTGAACTCCAACTACTTATGTTTCTATAATTACTTGAAAGGGTCTAGGAATGTACAAACACAGATTTCATTGTTTGCGTGAGTTCATTAATAAGAAAATGCTGTTCTTTAGGCAATATTATTATTACTTTGTTGCATGCAATCTATATTCCAGTTAGAGTATGTATATACAGTGGAATATTCGTGCATATTATAATTCTTTATCCTTTCTAATTTGCTTATAACAAGTATCTAGTTATAGCATTTCCCCTGATTTTCATGGAAAATTTGTGAAATCAGAAATATTAAAAATTCACAGCATGCCATAAATTTAAATGAAATTGTAGTAAATGCAGGAATAATTACTATTAATGCAGTAGCAATGGTATGGTTAATTATAGCAATATACAGTAACTTTTGGTTAAGATGATAAATAACGAAAAAGTTATTTGTAAACAATTTTTGTACATGCATTTCTGGCTGGGATAGGGAGCAATGGTAAAGAAACATTTAAATCGGTGCAATAGAATCTGTGAAGTAATTTTAGGACTGTGCACTAATTTCCGGTTTATTTGTGATTTGAGAAGGAGAACTGGGGGTTGATAACTTACCGAGAGACATCAATTCTTTATGACCGGAATGAAAGTAGTTCTGCAGCTCATCAATGGGTTGCTGTGGTCGTTGCTCATGAATTTGCCCATCAGGTGCAGTTTGCTATTTTCCTCTTTGAGCACTATGTTTAAATTATATGGTTTCTCCAGTAGCAATGCGAAGTCAGTTGTACTGTGTTGAGTGGGGATTACCTTGTTGTACATTTACGACGGCAATTTGCACGGCCCTTATTAGTGTGCTAATTATTTTACGACTCCATAAAGTCTAATTTTATTGTTAATATTCCAGTGGTTTGGCAACCTCGTGACTATGAAGTGGTGGAATGAGTAAGATCTTATTTATTATTGAGTTTACACTATGAAATTGCAATTATTACAACTGCTCTGCCCCTCCTGCTCTTGAGGACCAACTTGTGAATATAATTTCTGTACATATTTTTACAGTTTGTGGCTGAATGAAGGTTTCGCCAGTTTTGTGGAGTACGTTGGAGTGGATTATATCCGGCCGGAATGGAAAATGATGGAACAATTTGTGTTGGAAAAGACCCAACCGGCCTTAGCCCTTGATGCTTTGGCGAGTAGTCATCCCATCTCAGTTGAAGTTCGAGATCCACGAGAAATCGAGGCCATCTTTGACACAATCTCATACAGCAAGGTAATAAATACTGCAATCGAATGGCCTTGCGGCTTTCATCTTTTATATTTCCACTTTCTGAAGAAATGCGTCCTGTATAGACATTTTCTTAATCACAGAGTTAGGCAATTGTTTTAGTATCTTCTGCGGACCTTGTGTTCTAGCACAACTGGACATGTATTTATTAATTTTATTTGCCTAGTTTGTTTAAAAGTACCTGGGTGCGCATAGCGGACTCTGAATTATTAGCATGTAGTTTGTAGGAATGGGAATTCCCAAAGTGGATATTCCGTTACTCTATGTTCTGCAAATTGTGAACTAAAATGCTTGAAATGGAATGTCTACAGGGAGCTGCTATTTTGCATATGCTGGAATCTGTTCTGGGCGAGGACGTGTTGCGTCAAGGATTGATGGACTATTTAAATGATCATAAATTCAAAAATGCAGATACGGACGATCTGTGGCGAGCTCTTAGTGCAAACACCAACGGCTCCGTAAAAGTCAAAGTAAGGAGCAAAAAATATTAATAGAGCCTTCGAAATTACCTAGATGCTCAACAGCGAAATGATTTGTTAGAGTATGATTGGGATTGTAAGTGTGTATGAATCAGCTTTTTATTCGGTTCTTTATGGGGACGTTACACGGTAAGACAGAAATGAGCAAGCGTTAAATTATATATAAACACCGCTATAAAATTCAAGCTATGTTATCTGAATCTGTGTTTACGTAAAACACACCAATTCCTTTCCTCCCGGTTTCGTTTCTTGATACGGAGTTATGACCAATGCACATTGTGTCGGGACGGGAGTGGAGTGAGAAAGGAAGAATGTATTTGTTTCACTGAATTCTCCCAATGCATTACAATGAAGTGTAAACTGAAGTGAACTGCTGAAGGTGGGCGAGTCAAGTGCGTGCTTACTCCACATTAGTTCACCCGGGTAGAAAAGTATTTGCCGACAGAGGATATGCTTTCATATGCTCATTCTGCTCACGTCTCCCGTATAACCGTATTAGTGTCTTCGCTGATGTATCTGAACTTTTAGAGAAATTGAGAACGCTACGATTCGTCTTGTCTGTGATGTGATCTGTTTGTCTTGTCTTTTTGCCTATAGGAGATTATGGACACTTGGACTAGACAAATGGGATTTCCGTTGATTCGGGTTCGTCTGGAAAATCGTACGATTAAGGCCGTCCAAGAAAGATTTCTTTTGAATCCGAATGACAACGAGACGAGCGGAGAACAATATCCGACACCGTTCAACTACAAGTGGTATGTTCCTCTGAGTTACGTCACAGATCTCAAGCCAAGAGCTATGCAACTCGTCTGGATGAATAAGTCTGACCGTAAGTTCTTTAATCACTTAAGCTCTCCGAATATACTCTCACCGAATATACCTGTGTACGCTAAGGGTACTTAAGTGTAGGTTGTCCTACATTTATCTGACCGTATAAAATATATTTAAGTATGCAGTTACTATGTATTTAGTACATTTAAATTTAGATATATGAGTTTCTAAGCATTTCTTCAAAAGACATGTTAGCTTTTAATATACTGCATTACCCATGCAAATATCCATTTACCCTTATAAGCGTTATAATAAGATATAAGTATATCCCATTAGCGACGTCTTTATTTTATGTGCATTTACGACTCCTAATTTACTGGGTCTTTGAATATCCCAGTTACTTTTGTGTGCCTCCTCCGAAATACTATAAAGCATCAACCCGGTCGGTTTGTCTGCATATACTCCTGAAAGGCTACTTATTAGGAGGGATATGTTAACTTTAGAAGAGATAAGCTACACGAGAGGATGGAAATCCTCGGAAGAAAGTTGAAAGACGATGTACTGTTTTAGAACCGGAGTGGGCTTGATATACATGCATGATACCTTAAAAGATACAGTAAAGAGTGAAGCGGCAGTGTGGGATTATAGGATAAAAGTATCGATTTGCTTAAGCTTTGATCCTCCCATTTTGCAAACAACAGCAGTCGACATTCGACATAAGAACTGGAGCAGTTTGGCATCCGCAATCTTCCTTAAGAGTATATGTTTTCTCGCGACATGCTTAAGCTGTTTTCTCCAACCAATCTATTACCTACTTGTAATTCAATTTAGAGGATTGATTCTGACAAAAATGTATTCCGAAGAGATCGTGCATTATTTCAGACTTTTATTCAATGTACTATTCGATAGTTACGCAAAAAGGTTTTTGCTTAAAAGGCCCAAGTAGGTTGATGGATATGAAAATCCATTGCAACACAATGGAAACCAGTACATAATAGTCATTGTTAGTTAATTTCCTTGACTTTTCCACGTTTGCTTTATGGGCTAAGTAAAAGCTTTGCACAATTACTTTCCTCTACACAATTTCTGCTAGTCAAATCTACAGTTCAGGTTTCCAGTTCCATGCCACTTCCAGTACACTAGTAATCCATTCTGCAATAGCCATGACGCAACTACGGATACACCTGAAAATAGGGGATATATATATACTTCATTGTATTTTATTAGACACAATACAAGTGTACCAATTCTTATCTTAATTCATGATTATTGCTATACCAAATCGTGAAATACGAATTACTAGAGTAAAATTAGATTAATTAAGCTTATGTCTTATGCATTTCTCTGCAGATGAGTTCACTATGCCTGCAAATGCAAAGTGGATCAAATTCAATGTAAATCAGACAGGATTCTATCGCGTTCAGTACGAAGGAGAACTATGGAGCAATTTGGTCAAAGTTCTTTTGAATAATCCAGCGACATTCACCCCGACAGACAGAGCAAGTCTTATAGATGATGCTTTTACGTTGTGCAAGTACGTATCCTTAACATACATTTTAAAATGAATTATACATTATGGAAAGTACAATGCTATAAGGAAAATATAAAACTTTAAGGAAAATGGCCCAATTGAGTTGAATTTTCCTTTCGGGGAATGGAACGATCATTTGTAAATAAAAAGTGCCTTGCCATTCATGGTGGTTTGTACTAGTTAAAAACAGTAATAATGGATTAATTGTGAACTTTCTGTTGAAAATAGAGCTGGTGTTATTGGAGCTAACATTCCGTTGGAATTATCACAATATCTTTTGAAAGAACCGGAATACGTTCCATGGGCAACGGCACTGGAACATTTTAGATCCTGGAGTAAGATTTTATACGAGAAGCCCGCTCATCGTTTACTCATGCAGTTCATGTTAAAACTGATTGAGCCAATTTACAAAAGAACCGGGTGGAACGATTCAGGATCCCATCTAACAAAGTAATTGCTATGCATTATGCAACGAACCCTTCTATTCACGCATGATAAAGAACTTGGGTTTCAAAATAATAGACTTTAAATTATGTATTGAAATACGTAGGTCCATATGTGCGCCTGCCAATGATTGCTTATGAAATATTGATATTGTTTGAATTTGCAGACTTCTCCGAGGCGATATACTCGCCGCGGCTATTCATTGTGAGAATCAAGAGGCTATCAAAGAAGCAACCACTAGATTTAACAATTGGATGCTAAAAGGAGCTCGTGTTCCGCCGAATCTCAGAGAAGTAGTTTATGCTGCCGGTGAGTGGCTGTCATATAAACGTCATAAACAGAGTCGATTGGGATTTAGATCTAGAGCGTGTTTGCAAATGCTATGCAAATTGAATAAGTAATATCACGGATGGTTTTTTCCAGGGGTTAAGTATGGAGGCATAACAGCCTGGGATCATTGTTGGGCTCAGTACAACCAGACTCAGGTTCCGAGTGAAAAGAAATTACTCCTGAAAGCATTAGGCACTGCTTCTGACCCTTGGCTCCTTCAGCAGTAAGGAAATCTACTTTTCCTGGAGAAATCCTTAGGCAATGTATAATAACTTTCTTTTGGTGTCTAGGTATTTGGAGGCATGTTTAAATCGCGAAAGCGTTCGACCACAAGATGTTCGCACAGTTCTAGCTGTTGTCTCATCAAACCCGGCTGGACGTCTTCTGGCTTGGCGTCATCTCAGAGCTCATTGGCATAATTTACAAAATATGTTTGGCGAAGGTTCTTTCACAATGGGAAGTCTCATCACGGCTGTGGTTTCCCATTTCTCCAGCGAATTTGATTATTTGGAGGTTAGTAACTCTATGAGAATGCTCATCAGATTTTTATATTGCATTGACATGCATGTGGGCCATGGAGATTTGAAGAATAAAAACTATGGTACATTTGTGATTTGTTGTTCTTGAACAGGTTACAAGTTTCTTCAGTGACCTGGATGTTGGGTCAGGAGCCCGGGCTTTAAATCAGAGTCAGGAAACTATTCGATTAAATATTCGATGGCTGTATAACAATGAGAAAGGTATCGAAGAGTGGTTAAGACATAATCTAAAATGAAACAGACTTATCGACCACAAATAAAGAAAAGAACAAAATCTGTCTCTTCGTCCTATTCAACGAAATTTTCAAAACTACATTTCAAATTAGAAGAGTTTATATGCTGAAAATAACTAATTGTCACATATTCCCCCATGGTATTTCTATTGAGAGAAGAATCATCGGTTCAGGAGACATTACTAAATGACATGATCAGTTATGTTCGACAACAATACTAATTATGAACTGCTAACAAGCCCGACAACCTTTTGAAGATGAAATCCGGACTAAGTTCGTGGACTATTTACAAATATGTCTTCACACACAACAGTGCTTGACATCACCCAAATACAAATCTTGCAGTGAGTTATTAGAAGCAATGGGATTGTCATTATCATTTGATCCGCTTCTTGGACTGCGATAAAAATAAAAGCCCCGACTCCCAATTACTTTTGTGGAGAAAACTGCCCCAGTCCATTGACAAGACTAGAATTCTTTTGAAATATTTGGAATTAGTGAAATCCCGACTAGACGACATGATTTGGGATGGGACAGCAATTACTCCAATTTACTGTGCACACGATTGTCCTGTCAGTCCTACTACTAAAACAAAGATATTACAAGCAAATTCATGTCCATCATAAAAACTGTGTATAATAGATGTACCTATAAAATATAAAACCTACAAAACAAGTAAACTAATGTACATGAACATGACCCCAGAGCCCAGAAATAGAAAGTCAATGTGCAGGTCGTACATAAAAATCCATAAATCACATTTCCGTACCATCTAATCTGAGTTACACGACAATGGCTAGGTGAATGAAGTACATGAATATTTTCTTGAATCGGCAAATACTACTAATCTAACTTAACTTATAATTATAAATGTACATACATACCTACTACTACAGAATAACAGACTTACACAAGCATATTATAATACATACAAACAATTCTACTGTCTATAAAACACCGTGTGCTGTGCGCTGTCTGTCAAAGGGTTGACATGTATTTTTGAAATTCCATGAATTTTATCAATCCACCCGAGAGTTCTTTACTCCTCTGATCAGGTCATCAATCATTATCTGTCTACATACCATAAATTAGCACTGCATAGTCTTAAAGTCCTAGCCGCTCACAAATCATGATCATGCATACTACTAGTATGTATTCGGTAGGTGATAAATATTTAAACATTTTCTATACATAAATAAATAATACATACATATTCACGAATCCGTAATACAGTAAGTCAACCTGTTCCCAGTCCCTTTCAAAACCAAGACAAAAACCATTCTGAACCTAGCTGCTACATTAATAAAATTACTAAATACTAAATTATATGATACTGTGGGCATCGTGAAATTATAAACATTTCAACTCGCATTTTGGACCAATTGATGTTTTTATTATTACCGTAAACGTGCTGTGTTGTCTATCTATTCAACTAGACTAGTTTTCGGACAATGTCTTATACTGACTAATCAATACTAGATTGGAATCCTTATGAACACTCAAATTAATCCCCATTAAGTACTACGGAGTTTAATCCTCATGTTCTTTCCAGCAGAAATGCAAGTTTCTTCGACAGTGTAGTGTTTCGTGCGCTAGTTCACCCTAGACTCCAGTTTCCGACTATCTGACGACATGACAGTGCTGCAAGAAACCAAACCTAATTCGAAATAACGAAGTAGCAAACCAAGTGCTCGCCTCTTATCAAATCTTTGACAATATACCATGAAATACGTACATTGCATTGTGCAATGCATAATGTATGATTCTGCCATGTATTTAGTAGTACTTCAGTATTTGGCCTTCATACAGAGTAGAATCACGCAGACCGCACAGGCCGTGTAATGGACCCATTTCCAGTTTCCCCATTCAATTTTTATTCAAGTGCACTGACTTACATGCAGCGATATGATTGATTTGGCCATGTACAGACGTATGTGTAAACAACATACTATACTACATATTCTAATGCTATAAGAATTTTCAAGCCATGTCATTATTTATAATATCTACTGAAAAATGTGTATAAAACAAGTGTTAAATAAACTCAGCCGTATCCATAACTATCCTATATTCACTATCTTCCAAATGTATTCACTGTGAAAACAGGGATTGAAAAATACTCAACTCACCAAAATAAAACTAATTGTGTCCATCTATATAACATTCTTATTTTAGTGTACTCATATAGTTGTACTCTACAAAGCCCACAGCTTTCATTAGCAAATCTTTAAAATATGTCCTATTTCCCCCTTTTTAGTATACAATTATATCCCATCGGTTTCTTCAACTCCGGATTATATGCTAAAGCTATATATAGTTACTTCAGAATTATCCCTTTATGGTAGACTTAGCTGATGCTTAGTCCTACTACATAAATTTAAAAGTATCCTAACCTTTAATTTCCATTTTATTTGCGTCTGTATAAACTGCGTTAAAGAAATATATTATTTTAATAGCGTCCAAAATTTTTTGCCGATAAAGTGTAACGCAGTGCATCACTATATAGTACCTTTATACATTATATTAATGTACCTACAGTATTTTCAATGGTGGAAATGACTTACGAATGTACATACACATTTGGTGATACCCAGCTCTTCATTTTTTAATTGTTTAATGTGTTAAAGCAAAATCAGTATTGAATATCACAGAATATTCTGAAAATAGTGAACCCCTTATGAGAAAGAAATTTCTTATTTCCAAGGATGTAGACAAGAACCAACATAGTGCTCATCTGTAATACCTAACATCAATTATGTATTAACTATATTGATCGATCCTGGAACAAGTTAATGAACTTCCGAAGAAATGATGCAATGGTTCTCTATTGTATGTTATCCACCATCCAAATAATATGTATTAGCGGTAAATATAATTCTAATACCTATATTATATAATATGACATAAGCTTGCAGTCCTCCCCTCCTCCCTCACCACCTCTAATGTTGTACCTACTTGGCATTCATTACGAAATTGATACGCAACAGAATTCTATACTGTGTACGTATTCGGCTTGAGACCCCTAATATTACGGACTGAATGTAACAACACCTTAATATATTAGAATAAAACGTCCACTTTATCACTGACAAAGATATTTTTGTAGTAAAACTTCATTTATTATTCTGAATTAAACAATCTAACAACTTGTTTTGCTTGTAAAAGTCTACCTACATACACCATCAGTATTAAGTATAGTTCATTTTTTACATAAAGACATAATGATGATTAATAGCGCACAATCACAAAAGCATAGTAAATAATGTGAGGCAGTTGGTACTGTAATTAATTACACTTATCTATCAGTTTCAACAAAGTGTTGACACTATAAATATAAATCAGAGTTTTTGCTATTTATAATTAAACAATCCAATCATGCACTTTGTAGACTATAACTATAACAGTACAGTATTTTGAATACGCATTTAAATTACTTTTATACATAAAGACACACCTAATGACTTTTAAAGCACTTTCACAGCAACAAAGTAAATAATGTGTAGTGGGGACTAAAATTTTGAAATAAATGAAATGCTGCTGACAATGAGAAATAATGAAGCAGGAAATTAATCAGAAGCTTCAGGGTTCTTTTGTAGAATTACAAATCCTTCTAATATAGGTGACAACGGAATGTACTCGTCAGTGGCAAGCTCGGCACGCTCACCATGACCGAGAAGCACGGGAGTGGTGTACGTTTGAAACCCTGTGATTGTTTTTGGTTTTCCTGCAACTCCTACGGTGTCCACAGCCTGACCAACTCTGACTTGGATGGGAAGAGGTTTCAAGTCTTCGTCGAAAGTGGCGAGCATTCGAGGGTTCATGGCAGTAGCTAAGCAGTAGAGCATGTAGTGACCACGTCCTAATATCATTCCGCGGACATCCAAGAAGGAAAATAGAGTACTGAGAAGACCAGCAACAGCCACGGGGCAGAGTAATTGTCTATCGGAGTGGAAAGGTGTCAGTCCAAGGGTTCCTTTCCCCAGATACACAAGTCCTTGAGCTATTCTAACCATGAAGAGATTATTTGAGTCTTTTGCATGGTACTGGGATAACTGTCGAAGCATTGCAGCTACGCGTGCGTTATTTGTTCCAGCTCCAACTATACCCATCGAGAAAATAGAGTTAAGGGCTACTTCGTGGTCTACGTCGTGAGAAAATTTGCTAAGAGTGTCCAGAACACTGAGGCGAGGATTCGAAACGGAAAGGAGGCCGAGTGCTAAGGGGACAGCTCGCCTGATGGCAGGTTCACAGTAGCGCAGCAAGTGACCAAACGATCGGAATGCCATTTCTGTTCCAATGTCTTCTCCCATGGCAATTAGGGCGATTCCTAGTACGGCTACTGATTGCTGAGCAGAAAAGTCCAGGGATTTCTCGGGTTTTTCCTTTGACCCGTCCGATGTTCCGGGTTTCTCCTTATCATCTCCCTTTTTGTCTTTACTTTTATTTTTCCGCTTGTCGTCTTCCTTTTCTTTACGATTGGATTCAGTTGAGGGTTCATAATGTTCTGAGCACACGTGCAACAGTTTCTGTATTTTAAGTACATTGCCCGTGCCTGCGTAAGCACACACCTCCACCAACGTAATTGCCATTGATTTATACGGATCGGGAATAACGTTCATAGCTTCTAGCAGGGTATCTGCAGCTTCCTGCTTTCCAAGGTAACACAAACCTAATCCAAGGGCAATAAAACGAGCGTGAGGGTCCTTTAATTCTGTTTCGGAGCGTTCCATTAGACACTGGAGAAGAAGGGAAGCCACATCTGACTGCTGCTTGCCTTCAACTACTGCCTGGCAACAGCCAACAGCTATCAAACCACAAGAGAGGGCGGCCAGGGAAATTACTTCCAACCCCATGTTTCCATCTAAGACCACCTGATTCAGGAGCTGAATGATATCGTCTCGATTTGTCCCAGCGTAAGCCAAACCCAGTCCAAGGATGGCTCCTATCTTCATGGTAGGACTTTGGTGACAGACATAATCGGAGAGCAAAGCCAGAGCAGGATCGCATTCGTTCCTTACTCCACAATTAACAATTCCACAGGCGAGAAGGGCTCCGGCTTTGATGTAGTCCTCCGCAGAATAAAGGTATTTATCGATTTGGCCAAGACCTCCATCAACATCCCAAAGAAGAATCAAACCCAACGACGCCGTCGCACTCAGCATGCCGTGCTCTTTGTTTTTGTACAGCCATTTGTTTCCATCTTGAGTTAGCAATTTATCTCGACCGAATCCTGCATTTACGAAGCCAGAGACGAACGAGGCTGCCAAATTCTGTCTTGCTGAGTCAACCTGACTGCCAAATGCATGACGACTCCCATCTAAATTAGTTTATTCATACATATGTTACAGCAATTACATATGCATCAAAAAGATATATTTATTTAAGCATTAATTAAGTTGAGTATACCTAAATGTGTTTTGTAGATCTCATCCGGAGTTTTAGGTTCCAATATATCCAACTCGCGACCAAGACTTAAAAAGTTTTGATTAAGCAAGCTGTTCGTTATTATTTCGTTCAAGTCCACGTTTGAATTAATACTTTCATCGATCTCTACATGAATCTGTATACACAGTAATAAAAAAATACCAATTAGTTAGTATTAAAAGCGATAAAATATTTTAACAATGATTTTTATTTCATTTTAAAGGGACACCGACCTGTTGTCTTCCAATCATGAAAGCCAGTTGTTTTCTCATATTATCATCGCTACAGTCTCTCAAAATACCTTGAACGAGAGATGAATCATTAAGCTGCATTGCGACTCTAAGCGCCAGGGGCCATTGTTCAAATTTCTTGTAAATGTTTAGGGCACTTTTAAGAAGCTTCCCATTTTCAGGATCAGGGACATAAGGTACACAGCTAGTCATATAAGAGCATACACGCTGATGATTTTGAACATCCACAAACTCTTCTAAAAATTCCAAATGCTCAAGTTCCATTGCCAGATCACAGGCTTCGGCTTCTGCATTGTGCTTTAAATTGTAAGGGATAATTTGTTGTGCTAAATTCAAAAGTTGCTGAGATTGGGTTGTGTCAACGCCCCTATACATAAATAAAAATGTTATTAAATATAAATAACTTCAGATATTGTTCCAAGTTGATGAAAACTTTGCCGTAAACAATTTATACTAAATGTGTAGACAACTAACCATTCCAGAGCAATTTCCCCAGCAAGATGACGGACATACTCATGCCCCCACTCTCCAATATCTCCGTTTAATCCTCTCAGTTTATATCGAAGGCAATCTCTTCCTTCACTTATTGTCATACCAAGGACAGAGATGACATCTGCACAGAACTCTTTTGTATGAGCGTTTTGAATTTTTTCATAAATATCTTTCATGGTTGGAAAATGTTTTCTCATAAATTTTAAAGGCTTCGGAACAGACGTCATGGAAGTGGTAGACGATTTGATTTGATTTCGGAGTTGTTCCAATGCTTGATCATATAACTTTTCATCCGGTTCTAGCAGACGTTCCACACAAAGATCTAATTCGTCCTGTAATATGAAATAACTCATTAATTATGTCATAAGTGACAAAGTGACAATGATAATAAGCTAGCAATAAAATTATAGTTTTCTAACCTGAAGAGCTTTGTCTTCATCGCTTAACTCGTCCTCTACTTTCTTCGCTTTTGAATCGTCGACTTTTGAATCTTTTGACTTAGAACCCTCCGGTGGTGTTGGTTTCAAGACATCAGCCATTTTGGTAGATGTAATATTACTTGAATCAACTAAAAATTAGATAGAAAATCAATTACGACACAGACAATCACACACACAAATTATGGCACATAGAAAATCAATCAAGTATGACAGACAATATTTCAATTCCAAAAGGTATGTCTTTTATTTTCAAAATTTTCAATTAGTAATTACTGTCACCCATCACCTAAAGTATACTTGGGTCACCCATCACCTGGCGGTCATGGGTTACAAGCAAATGGGGGATTGGGTAACAAGCAAATGGGTGATGGATGACAAGCAAATGGGTGATGGGTGACAAGCAAATGGGCGATGGATCGATGGATGACGAGCAAATGGGCGATGGATGACGAAGACAAGCAAATGGGTGATGGGTTATGAGTGCGACCAAAAATACTTACGAGGATTTCAGTTTTAGGGTTAACGTAAATAGGTTTTACTTGAAATGACTGATTGGTGACCACTGAGGGAAAAATAGAGTTTTTGCTTTTGTGTATTGTTTTCACGAATAAGTTCACAATCGTGTGGAAAACTTATTCAACAATTAAAGATTAATAGCCACACGTCAATCGTCGGAAAATGAAAGATTGACTTAACAATTGCCACCACGAAAATTAAAGTAACCAAGAGTGAAAACGAAGAGACGACGGACCGAAAAGTGCAAAATCATAGCAAGTCTAGGGACCGTGCACATAGTACGTTCGCAGTTTAGGGGAGGGTGGAGGTCTTTGGCCGCGTTATGCTGCTTTACGACGGGAGGAGGGTGTACTGACCGGTTATTAGGTAATGCAGCAAATGACGAAAACTGGGATGAAAATTGACCTAAATTGAAAAAAACAGTTGCTTTTAAAAACCAATAAAATACGCTTTTTTCTACATTTGTGCACAAATGCTACATGAAACAGAAATGAGCACAAAGTTATATTCTACATCAGAATCAATGTTAGAAACTATACGAAATGTTGCAGGCAATACTGAATATTTATGTTCGATTTTTATTAACATTAATTACTTAATAGTTTGCTAAGATCAGTTTTGAAGATGTCTTTGAAGATATACTACTTTAATAAAACGTATTATAAGGGTAAACGATAGATATATTATAATATTGCAGTACATGCAGTTATGGCGAGCAACCAATTAACTCACTCGCTTTTGAAAACTCGAAAAAGTTTTAAATACGTAACAAGTATTATTAAAATGATCATTTCAGTTTTTGTGATATTCAATTTTAAGGGATGTGGTCAACCTATGGGTACGTAATTTTAGAGGGGAGTCAACCATTGCGTTGCGGAGTTTTATATAGGGGAAGGAGGGGTCCAAAATTTGGAAATTTTGCCTTGCGTACTATGTGCACAGTCCCTAGCTGAATTGAATGCTTAGATTTCAATTTCTCTGTGATTCAGCGCAAAATTCGCGGTAGTTTCTACATTAGAGTATAGATGGCAGTTACTGCTACCTTTACTTTTAGCTATAACTACTTTTTTCGTCCACAGCATCGTATAATCGTATTGTATCACGTTAGACAAACCTTGTTTCTGGTTTTCTATTGCATTACGTACGAGGTACGATATAACGACAACGACCCCAAAAGGCGTTTTAGTATCAAGATTGAACAGTACATTTCTTTTACAGGAGAATGAGAGTAAATTAGAAGTTATTTAGAAGTTAGTTATTATAATCCAAGTTATTTATTAAATAAACATACATGAGTACTTTTGACATTAAGGAAATAGATATCCATACCTGAAAATATTCTTAGCCTCGACCTCGACTGAATGTAGTGCTGTCTAAAAACTCACTCAACTGCCACAAAATGTTTTGTTCATTAGGCGCAAAACATGGCTCACTCACCGGCTATACAGGGGAAAACAGATCTACAAGATGACCCTGTACAACATTTATTTAAAGAACAACACTTGTGAATATTTTCACCAGGACAAAGCGATGTGATGGGCAGAGTCGAAAAAATACGCAATATTTAGTGGCAGGCCAAATAGTAATGGTTTTTTGGGTGTCGTTGGGGTTACTTTCTAAATCCTACTCTTACCAAGATTTTCTACAAAATTTATTTCGACGTGACCCAATTTTCTAAAAAGTTTTGCATCTTTGATGTCAATGCATGGCTTTAACGATTACTTTATTTGAAAATGTAAGGTTTTAAAGAAAATTAACTTAATGGGCTAACTTTTATGCAAATTAAGTTCTAGGACGCCTTTCTCTCGTTTCCCGTTCTTCCCACACTCACACTAATCATGCTTAATTTTATTAATTTATGGTTAACCATCAGCTATTTTCTTAGAGCTGGTTACCGCAGTTTATTGTTCGTAGAATGTACTTTACATGCATAGTCTAGACTGTATAATGAATAAAGATAATGGAAGAAAATAGCTGTTGTAGGTATTTGTCCACTGGTGTATGAAAATGACAAGCGATTTGATGATGAGGAGTTTATGAGCTTTCCGAGAAGAATTCTCTGACTTCTTTCGTATATTTCTCTTTCTGTTACTGTCTTCCGTCTATTTCTCTTCAGATCCAATCTATCTTAAGAAACTTACGGTAGAAAAAGTGCTGAAAAGGCAAATCACGAACTGTACTACTTTTGCCAAATTTCTTCTATCTCTTCTATCATATACCTATATGAGGAGCCTGTCAATCTAAAAGCCTATAAACTGTAACCATACTTCATTTATCTTCAAAATGTTATCTTTATAAGAAATCAGTAGGTTTATTGTCTTTTTCTACTCTTTAGGAAGCTGTGATAGTTTTTCCACAACTACTAGTTTTACTGAACTTCTGTTAAAACGGCAAAAGATATTATTTGTCTAATTTGGGCCCTTTTATTATCTAGTGTTCAAATATAGTCATCGTCTAATGATCATTTAACTATAACTCTGTAATCAAGATTAAATCTAAGAAAATATCTACAAATCATAAAGTACAGGAGATTAGGTTTATCATTTCAACTCTCTTGATCCTCAAAATGGAACAATTCAGATCATTGGAATTTAAGACTGCATTTCGTATTGGGTTGAGTCTATTCCTTAGAGAATCTAAATCCAATAAGAATAGTTTTGAATTCATTAATTTCTGTTGATTCCTAGTGCTTTCAAATTCACGGCCTCAGACTATAATATAATGAACCAAAGCGGATTGATAGCTACTTAAGATTTTAGTCTCAATTGCACAAAGGACAAAGATATGCTATAAAAATACCTTCAAAAGCCATTGGATTTTCACATTGGGGGAATAAAAAAGAACCATTTGGTATGACTAAGAGACAATTCTCGCCTATGCTTATTGCCCATAACAAACTCTACAGAGGATTTCCTCCGCTAAATAATTGACTTAGGGATAGTTTTGGACAAGGTGAAGTTATCTGTGGAAATTGATCGCACAGTTACTCCTTCAAATGCTAAAAAGATACTCGGTATACTGCAGAAAAACCTTGCATGGATTGAGGAACCCGGAGAGAAAAGCTTGAGCTCTTACTCCCTCCAGGGATAACAAAACCTTGCTCTCATCAACTCAAATACTGTTCGCTGCGGATCACAGACATGATGAAACTGAAATTTGAAATGACTTTCAAAGCAAATGAAGCCAAGTGAGACTTGCTAATAACTATATGATATTATGCATGGTGACAATGGTGAGTGTCCTATTCTTTATTTCACAATTTATTCTCCTTGACGTAGGGCATTTTATGGTTTCTGCTTTTAGAATTAATTGCCGAGTACAATTTTCAAAAGCCAGGCTTATTTGTTTTTACTAGAGCACAGAGATTCAAGTAACATATTCCTCACGACTGTGCAAACTATTTTAATTATCTCTGACTTTGAAAATGTCTCTTTGTCAGAGTACATCATGCATTTACACTAGCATCCGTATTTTATGGGTTCATATTCGTGTGTAACATTAATTGTGCTCTATATAAACTCAAATCCATCGTATAAGCGCGTTTTGCAATAAAGTATGTGTTTGCGTAAGTGTCTGTGGCTGTGGGTACGGCACTTATTTATCTGTAGTTGAATTTAAATATTTAATCGACTATGCAATGCTCGTAATGTATTTATGTACAAAATACAGAGCATAGAAGTATGCTAATGATCCGTCGTGGTGCACTTTGATGGAAAATATTATACTGCCGGAGTAAGTTGGGAAATAAAAGTCCACAAGCAGAAAGCACAATGCTTGAATATTATACATTTCTGACTTGCACCCTATTATCAGCAGTGTTCTAATTAGTGCGCACGAAATTATTTTCATGCGTGCACCAGCACGAAATGCACAGTGCTTGAAACGCACAAAATGCACGAATATATGTTACCAAGAACGCAGTCTGTGAGACATAATACACAAATGCACTGAATATTGCACATTCCACAAGGTTCATTGCAAAAGCTCATGTAGGCCACACAACTAGTGAAATTGCATTTTAATGATAAAAATGCTATTTAGAATCCTGAAAATAATTGTAATGAGGAAAGCTAACAAATAACATTAACAATGTTTGAACCAATTCTAGGCATCCGTCAATTGGGGCTAAATAGTCTGCCTTTTCGTTTTCAATTATTTCCTTAAGTAATTCTCAATCGAATTGAACGTAGTTAGACTCTAACGATTCATAAAATGATGCTCTTTAAGTGAGAATAATTTATTGTTAGTCAATGGGTGTTGGTGCATAAAAATCGGCTTGGGTGCACATTAGAAAGACCCTGGTTCTTATGTACAAAATTGAGGCTTTCTAGGGAAGGCTATGTATTAAATGCCATAACATGGGACTCCACTGTTAGCCAAGGCACTAACAACAGTTAGGGTCAGGTAAATAAATTATGTTTTGGTGGTTGGGAACATGGAAAGAAGGAAAAATCCAGCAAGGTTCAAGGGGGTCATAAAAATTGTACATAAAACATGCTACAATTATTTGTAAAAGCCGAATTTTGAAGCGGAAGACGATCTCCTAGCCAAAATGGGAACCGTCCGGGGGAACGAATGTTCCCCCGGATGGGTCCCATTTTGGTCGATATCGTCTCTGTGGACCTTCATGAGAAATATACTATATAGGTATCATGTCATTCGGAATAAAAAAATTATTTTACGTCAAAAAAAATTTTTTATGGGGACCAACTTTTGTATTTCGAAATAATAATTGCATAGCCTTTCTTAGAATGGCATTAGTGATTTTGCAAAAAACTTTCATCAAAATCTGAGGAAGTCGAAATTATTGATTTTTTTTTGATTTTGGGAAAATTGATCAGGGGGGACCCTTCCCAAAATGAAAAACTAACTACCTCCGATTTCGGTGAAAATTATTAGTTTGTCGTAAGAATGGTAATGAATATTTCGAAAGCAATTTTGCCGTTCCCTTACAGGTTAGTCTTTGGGTTTGTTCGGTCAGGAACTATGTTCTGAGTCCCATAGATTGCGTTCTCCCAGAGGCGGTGACATATTCGATTATATTTAGTCATGGCTTCCATGGTAATTACTATTTCTTGCATTTCATGCATTTTGTGCACTGCACATTGTCTTTTTCATGCGAGCACTATGTATTACATGCAGTGCATGTTATGCATATATGCACTGCATGCCAGTACACTACTGATTTGCAGCCTTTAACGCATTCAGAAACACTACAGGATTGGTTGTGTACACACATTTTCTATCTTAAAAATACAGCTCTATTATGCATCTAAACCATATTTTGTAACCAATTTAGAAACAGACAACCTAGTGCCTGAGGCATAGCAAATATCCAGCATTTTCTGATTTCCACAAGAATTTTGTAATCCCACTCTGGTATATAAGCTGGATAATAATATAGGTGCAGTAGTGTGAACAAAGGAACATGTACATATTTGGGAACACAGATTATATTGAAGTACTAAGAGAATATCTAGAGATTAAGGTAGTTAGACACATTTTTACTTGTGAGTACTATAAATGCATAGTTGTCATTCTACTCCATGATGACTTTGACAATTATGGATACTTTCCTAACTCGTAGTGAAACAAATACAAGTACGTTTACCTTTACC
The DNA here is from genome assembly GCA_020352615.2 of Yoshiicerus persimilis. Lineage (NCBI taxonomy): Eukaryota > Metazoa > Arthropoda > Collembola > Entomobryomorpha > Tomoceridae > Yoshiicerus > Yoshiicerus persimilis. The sequence goes on from CM060170.1 coordinate 14,601,243, forward strand.
TGCAGCTGAAATCTATGTTTCCAGAGATTTTGGATTTCAAAGGAAAGTATGAATGGATTTCAGGCAATTGTGACAAAGGTTATCACCGTATAGAGATATTGCCACATCATCCGCAGATTTTTCGCAACAGATGCAGATAAAAAAAAAGCAAATTCGTGCCGAAATAAAAATGTAAATCCTGTTGGATTTTACTTGTTCGTAATATTATTATAAGGAGAATGTGAGAGGCGTAAAAGTGAAAAGAGCGGGGCACATAAAACAGCGTATACTTTTAAGGTAGCATATAAAATGAATGTTGATCATGAACGTGCTCTTTATGAGATACCTCGCATCCCGATTGCAAGCTTAACCAAAGTCGGTTAATAAAGGAGGGCACTAACAATGATCATCCAGGGCATATACTTAGCAAATAAAAGAAAAGCGGCAAACAAGAAGAAAGTCGGAAACATTGGACCGGTTTCCTTTCGAGAATGTCAGTCTTTATGGGGTAGAGATAGAAATAGTCGTGATGTGCCTCTGTTTATAGCACGACTTTCTTGGTCAAAAATGCAAAGAGTGAAAGCGAAATAAGTGAGTCGAAATGGAATGCAAAGATTGGTGAAGGAGAAGCTGACTGAACTGAACTACACTCAAGTATCTGTACTTTCTCAGAATTTTCTTTGTTGCACACACTCATATGACTTGACTTTGACTCCTCCAGCATGTCGTGTCCCTGTTTTCTGTTTCAACTCTCAACTGCTTCCGTAGCCCGTATTATTAGACTTTTACTACGACTCGTGTACTTCTCCAGTTGCAATTTCATTGGCTCCACTTCCATCCTCCTCTCCTCCACCTCTCCTACCTATTCCATTCAATTCAACAATCTACCATAACAGAACACCTATATTTACTGCTATGCTTCATTTTATCTTATCAGGTCAATCAGGTTCTCCTCCAAGGTAAAAGGTAACCCAGCACTTCCTCTTAGATGCCCACTGATATTTATATTTGTCACTTTATCCTCTCGCTGGATATAACAAGATGGGGTATCATCCAGTAAGTATAACAATTGGACTTAACAACCGTGTCGTTCTGATACACAAACGAATATCATACTGGTCTATTATCCACGAGGTCATCTTCCCGGACAACCTGAGCTACAAGTCTCACAATTCTACTCAAAGGCTTTCCTTCAATTCATTCTTAAATTGATTCGAAATAATTAATGATGCACAATTGAATATCAGTGGCACAATTGAAAATATTCCGTGAACTCTATACAAAATTTGGAAAATTTTTTATTGCATTTTAAGATATGTTTTGCAAGCCCAGACTTCTGGGAAACACATTTTCTACCATTCCTGCAATTAAGCACAAAAAATTAGGTTATTACTTGAATGAACTTAGGCATAAGTTTCCTAGTAGAAACTACGTTGTTACATGAAACTTAATTATCTGTGTTTTTCCATGTATTTCCTAGTTTAGCTTCTTTAGATAAGTGGGCGAAAGGAGTAGCATTACATGCATTGACTTCCAAATAACTTGCCAGATATTTGATTCTTTTCCAATGGTCCGATACATTGGGTTAATACAGAATACTATTATTTGTACTTAGGTTAGCCGGCCAATGATCTACTCAATTATTTCCAAATACAACAGAGACAAGATGAGAATACATAGTACCCCAAGTTAAGTAACATTTAATTTTACGATAAATGCCGTATTTACCCAATTAAATACCGTTTCCATTGAGTGAAATTCCCTACAGGTGATATTGCGTTGGATGGCGAAATTGGCATTCCTGCATTCCAAGAAGTAATTCATCCCCTTCCTGCTATATAGCAAATGAAATAATACGCATTTGTAGTCTCTGAGAATTAGACAGGGAGATTTTTTAATTCAAGTCAAGTTTTTGAAAGGCTGTTATCGATTGGAATCACTGGAATGCACCTAGACTCATTTACTATAACTTTACTACCTTTAATTTAGCCTTTATAGCCCACAAATTTGAAAACCCATATAATTTGAAAATTTTATATTGTTCGATTACAATGTCCAAAGAGTCATAGTGTCATAGCAACTCAAAAGGCTAAAGCAGTTTCCACACAGCAAAAGTTAAGTTAGAACTGTTTCAGTAAAAAATAAGTAGCACGTCATGATAATGCAAATATACCTTCCAACGTAATTCTTATAAATTCTCCGAAAAGTATTATTTCGGCAAATATTTTGGTTTGAAACTATAGTCCTTATGTGATATAATTCCGAAAATACGGCAGTTGTGTACACTCCAACCAACAGAGCTGAATTACTTCCAACAAATAAATACTCTGAAAACAATTAACATTTTTTGCTGCTTTGTATAGTTCCAAGGTTTTAAATTTTCTATAAATCATCATATAAATTATATTTATACAAATAAATATTTATACGTTTATATATGGCTTTCAAAGTTTTTCTTTATAAAAATTTATACCTTCAATTTGAGCACGTTATCCGAAAGCATTGCTTCGAATCTAACCGATTAACAGTATATTAACTATAGTGTATATATTGTTATATATAAATCTAAATTGGCGCTTGCTACCAGTGGAAACACCCAAAATGTAAAGTGGTTCTCCCTACATGTGAAAACACCCAAAACGGTAACTTATTGGCGCTTCCTACAAGTGGAAACACAAAAAAACGCTAGCTTGACGCTTCCTACAAGTAGAAACACCCAAAACGTTAGCTTGGTTCTTCCTACACGTGGAAATATTCAAAACGCTAGCCAAGTGTTTCCAATAAGTGGAAACACCAAAAAAATTAGCTTAGCGCTTTCTATAAGTGGAAACATTAATAAGTTAAGAACGGACTATAAGCGGTGTACTATATTTTACACATAAAACCCTATTCGACTATCTTATCCTGTATACTAATATGTGAAACAAGGTAAAATATTTTTTACTACCCTGCTAACAAACCGCTAGGAGAGGTTTGTGATATTTCATCACTCAAATGCCCATTTCCATATCTTATTCAATATAAAATGGGCGTGCGTTATCTCAGAATGGGGTGGGTCGACTACGCCTATTTTCAATAGGTTTCTAAATTAATTGGAGATGAGTTGAAATACGAGGTTTCATCCAAATCGGTCCAACGTTCGGAACTTATGGTGTATACGTACATACGTACGTATGGACAGACAACACGGTTCCATTAGAGAGCCTCTGGCTCGCAAAAAATTCAATGAAAATTGCAGAAGAAGCGATAAAGTTTCGAAAGGAAAATTTGAGACTGGGAACTGGGAGTAGTTTAAAAGTATTATAGAATATACATGTAAATGTTCCTTTGTCAGGAATGTATGCAAAGATATTTGTTTGCTTTCACAGTCTCATGTAGTCCAATGGTAGTGAACAACGGAGCGCAATTTTTCGCCTGTTGTGGCACTGGAAACATATCAATGGTATATAATAATATATTCTGTAGTGCTCACAAACTCATCGTCTTCAGTCAATAGCTTCCACAGTACTCTTCTTCTCCCTAAAGAAATTCTCTTTTCATTTCTCTCTGCAGAGGAGATTTATTAGTTAAGGCGGAAGTATTGGCATGCCCCGAAATTCCCTTTTCTACAGATAGGACAGTGTCGTTCATACTGCAGTATTCATGATAGGACAACAGTCTGAGGAGATTTATCGCTATAATTCTCTTCTGTCCGCAATGAGCAATGAACAAAGGACATGACAAGTCAGTTCAGGCAGCCCACTATGAGACCGGAGAACTCTCTAGCTCCGTGATACTCAATTCAACTCTCCGTGAAATATTTTGAGCTGTTTCCGGTCTCCCTCTACAATAGAAGAATATATACTCACGTAAGGGCCACCGAACAACTGTCGCACATTTTCTAATTGTGTCCCGTTTTTTTAAAACGGGGACCTAGTTCTAGTACACTGACAAAAGACTATTTTATTGAATGCCGTACATTTACAGGTCCGGGTGCAACATTTCAAGTAACTACGGTATTTGCATTTCAGTCCCCGAGAAGTTAGGACAGCAGTAACTAGTGCCCTTGGGTACTCTTATATGAAGATACATTTGCACTGTTTTATGAACGTCACTTCAAACTGTATGGCTGAATGGCCTCTATATGTTGTCATACCTTATAAAGACAATATAATTCTGGAATCTAACAGTTGGTTATATAAATAGCATATAACGTGCATATACTGCTGCGTATGTATTTATGAATTATGAAAATTTATCCAGACAACCGTGACAAGAAACTGCAGATTTTGCTCTTTTATGATTGAGTAGGTAAATAGTTATAAAATATTGTGACTTTATGCAACTCTTGATGCGATCCTTCTACCTGTTTGTTAGTCACTTCATTTTCAGTACTTCGCAGAATATTACAATATCAGAGGATGTATGAATACTTTCAAAATAACAAAAATTAAAGGGCCTATCAATGCGCCCTGCATCTAGAACTTAATAAATTGAATTCTGAAAATTAAACCAATTTTACTATAGATCTTTCCTGCCTATCCCATTATGATCATAAATTAAAATATTAAAAACATGTTACAAGATAAATTTTGTATCAACAGTTCCAATATGCCTTACGACTAGAATAATTAGAATTAACTCTAGGATAGAGGCTATGCAGCCATCCCACAAACGAAGAATTCAAATATCTTTTAAGGGGAAGATTTTGGAGAATTTGTTCAAATATTAGATCAAATACAAAAACCTAGGATATATTTGGCAATTCTTCTAGAAAGAAAATAATACTAAATAGTCGACTTCTATGGTGGTTGCTCTTGTATAATATCCTTTCACATATACCTAGCCTCAAGACATTTTATCCAATAAAGGTGAATGCAATAGTAGACAAAAGATTGATTTGCATAAAATTTTCAACTAGGCTATTCAATGATGTTGTTACCAAAAGTGTTATTGTGACATCATTTTAAAATGTAGGTTATTTTTTACAGTGTTAGTATAATTCAGTTATTGTACTGAAACTATGAGCGAAATTAGTGTTTTTCAGTATTTAATTATAGAACAGTATTAATAGGAAAAGTCTAAATCATTACTTAAGGAAATATTGTTTACTTACATATGTGTTATTATTTGCAGATGCCACTAGTATATGGACACCAAAGTATGTTAGAATAATAGAGAATAATAGAGCTTATATGCACTTAAATATAGAAAAGTTTTGTAAGAAATGTTTACTGTCAAAGGAATTGCCATTAGTACTTCAAACCGTGACAACGTATTTAAACGTGCCACAAAATTGATAAAAGTGTGCCAACATGTATTTAAATATAGAATCCATAAATGCTATTAAATTGTTTTCCATGGGGTTATTATTAGTGCAGTACATGTATTATTGGCATTACATAAGATAAGATTTAGAGTTTCCTATTACATTTTTAATAATAGGTGTATTGAATGGAGATTAGGGCCCTATGCATATGCTTCGCCTTAACTTTTGCTCAGGAATAGATTTGAACTCCAATATGATGCTTTGGTGAATGTAAGTATCTCTGGCATACAACAGCTACTCACTGTTATAAAATTGAATGGAGAAAATCGAAGAATGTTTTAAGACAAGACTTAAAGTAGAGAACAAGGAAGGTAGCACTAGTCGAAAACCCCACGGGAAGCAATCCCCAATTATTTAAAAAATGATGAAAATAGCTACAAAACGAAGTATATCTATTGACAGCAACACTTTGACTCAATTTGCAAATGGTAATTAAGGCAAGGCAAGATTACCCATTGTTAGGGTAGCCTCAACCTTAATTAATTAAACAAAAGACAATGATTTTGTGTCACTAGTAGATCATACTTTTTTAATCTTTGTTGTATTGAGTTAAATGAAATTGGCATTCAATTTAATGTATTTGAGATTAGAATGTTTTTTGTAACCTCCAGTTCATTGTTCCACATAAATGGCAAACTAAAATCGCATTCCATCAAACTCAGGATCTGATTTTGAGTGAACATAAATTTTACATAAAGCTAAATAAATTTTTCGAAAACTTCTTACTTTTGGTAGGATTGGTCGTGTTGTTAACGATGCACAGAAGTCCAAAGTCTATTCAATTATTATAGTATAGATAGTGTCTCCTGCTCCTGTTCCCAGTGTACGCCAATGTGCGCATAAAATGGTTTCCATGTACTCACTTGCACAAAATCCCCAAAACGCAATTAATCAAAAATTCAACACAAAAATTCGTAGATATTACAATTTAGAATTTTTCTATACCATTACAATTTGCGGATGATTAGCTTGCTTGGCTGAATTAAGGATCTATTGGTTAACATTGTATGTGCCCGGATTTGTAATGTACTCCTCCGCACATTTCGCCACCTTAAGGAATTCAAAAGAATGGTGTGTGGTGTTCACGTAATTGTAAAATTTTTTACTTATTTGGGCATTGATTATGATTGATTGTAAGTAGTAAATAGTTGCCATAAAAATTGAATTATTAAATAGTCCAGGTCGAAGATGTGATAAAAAAGAATACTTTAATTTCGTGCATTTTGCGTACTGCACACTACCCTTTCTAAGGGTGCACTAAGGGTTTCATGCAGTGCATGTTATGGTTTCATGCACTGAGTGGCAGTACTCTGACTGTTTCGGCTTCAGAATGTGAAACCGAAAAGGAAGACATTCTTTCCTTTGGTTTGTCGTTAGTAGTTTGCCTTCCTTTACTTTAGCCAACCCAACCAACCGATCGTTCTTCTGAACTAATAAAAACTTACAGATCATACAGCACACTCACTTTACATAGCTCCTTTTTACAAACAAACTTGTCTAAAACAATGCACGGCTGACTTGATTTTGGAACACCGATTTGCGTCCTATATATAGAAGTACAAGAACACAATGCATATAGTATTATGCTCCTTCACATAGTGAAAGTCGGTGAGATGAGAACAAAGAACACAGGAGAGGATGTTCTTTTTTCCCCAGGTCCATAATTTTATTCAAACTCGTCTTCATACTTTTATTGCAAAACATCATCTTATTTAGCTTTTCAGTTCTGACGGTATTTGACACCGGTGCGATGGTACAACGAAGCACCGTGCCATCAGCCAACAAATTTTAGCTGCCCATAGTTTTGTCTTCGGTTACCCCGATGCTTAGGGTTATATTTAATGCGAGTTAATTTATGCTCTGAAATAAATTGTTCAGTCTGTCGAGCACTGTTAATTCTTATTCAGAACACAGTTTCCAATTGCCTTATCAAATTAAATGAACAAAAACCATAGGTAAATTAATTTTTCACACAATTAAAGAATTTATAAATACTTCTATAAATACCATATTTGCGAATTAGTTCACTCCACCGAGACAGTTATTCCGCGCAAGGACTGATTCGGTCGGTAAGAAAGAGAAGAAAATGTCTAACTTGAAACAGTAGGAGAGTCTCCGTCATAGAAATATTTCCCACACTCTCTTTCATCTAATGTCAAATGTTTTCTTGATTTCAACTACAAATTGACCACTTTGACAAGAAAATCACAGTAGATCACAGTAGAAAGTAGAACTTGTGGGATTGCCAAAAAAACCAGAGCTGAATTAAATATGAAAATGAAAACACTATTACTTTGAACTTGCTATGTTAAAATTACAGTAGAATACTAACTAATAAATTACAATTCTAATAGTCTGTCCCATCCCATATAATTTCCTTTGGGTGGCTTATTAATTACGAACTTCTCATCCTCATAAATTACGACAAGAACAATAGAGACAGAGGAAAGAGTCCTCCTGGTTAATTGGGTAACTATAATTCGTAATTTTTGACATCTTGAGAATTAATGGATACCAGTATTGTTGAGACTCTTACACAAATTAGGCAAATTAAGAAGAGAAGGTGTTAAGGTTAACTTAGATAGCATATATGCAAATACTGTGCAGGTTATCGATCGATGCATATTAAGTAAGCAAATCTGGTGTGTGTGATTCCAATGCAAATAACGAAAACTACACTTGCTCTTTCTAACACGTGCTGTGTGTTATCCCACTCTGTGTATTTTTGCAGCTCGGGATGAATGTGTCTGAATAAAATAATTGAATATAGTTAGAACCATTATTTTCTTTACGATTTGAATATATCCGTTACACTTTCTATTGCAATAATACAGATTTTCAAAGTGCCATGTATAAGAGTATAATGTTCACATAAATTAGCCGCAATTTTGCTTAAAATCAATACCTATGGCTATGTAGAGGTGAACATTTATCATTTATCATTATTATAGCATTCAAAAACTTAATGTGATCTTCCTCATGTAGAAATAATAATATTGGATGACATTTAAGCAAATCCCAGTATAATAAATTAAATAATAAGACGCAAACAAATGGTATTTATAATTTCATATCCTTCAGTTTACGACATAATATCGGATTACCGTAGAATATTTTTCACCATTCAAAAATGACTTTTCTTAGCACATCTTTGCAAATAATCATCACGAATTACGAAGTTTAATTAAATCTTATATTCAGAAATCTAAATAGTACTGACTAAAGAGGAATATATTAATGTTTGATTTTGGGGCCAAAACAATATTGAATACCAAACTGAATAATTACAACGACTAGATAAATGATTAAATGAATGACTGATTGGAATTTGAGGTAAGTTGAAGGTACAGATGACGTTGAATTGAAGTTAGATGTAGTCTTCATGAGGTTTGAGGCAGAATACCTAATGAATTGGCAAGACTGGCTTAGCTCCAACTTTGTTTACTTATATTTAACCCAAGATTCAAAATGCCACAACGACAGTTCTATTTACCAGACCATCTAAATACCATGAATTATTTAGACATTAGGGATGCTCCTGTTCATATAGTTAAGTTTGTTACTGTTTCTCGACTTGAGTGCAAAACTCTGGCTGACAGTGACAACAACGGGCTCCCTATTCGTTTTTGTTAAGTAAATTCGCTGTCGTGTTCCGTAGTACACTAAGATATGACTGTTTCTTTATTCTTTTGACTGACTTTGATTCCGAGCGCTGTTTTATTCTTCTCGTTTCCTTTGTTTCTCATATAGCAAGAGTGTCACTAAAACCACTCTCGCTTATTGTACAATTAAAATTTCCGCATGATACAAAATCCTGTAATGGGGAATTAAATAGCAAGAATTTTAAATTTTGAGGTTTAGAATACGAAACAATGAGTAATATTATGGGAGTTTTTTGTGACTACATTGCATCAGCTATATTGTTTTCGGCAAAACATAAACCGAATGTACATTTAAAATTATTGGCTAGAATCCAAATGAGTATTTTCAAAGACATTGCTAACTTGTTTTAGGTAATTTTCCTTATTATTAATTTATTTGTTTTGATATTGCTTTTGCTTTTAATTGGTTTTAAAGGTAGATTGCTGAAAGCATTTATATTGCGGGTCACTGAATGCATTATACATATATTGCATGTATATATACATGCATTGAAGCTGTAAGGAGTAAAACGTAATATTTATTATGTATAAAGTTTAATAGGGTAGCAATTGCAATATCTTAGTAGCTGATGACACATAATAAGTTTAACGGAGTCGCTCATAAAGCAACAACTATACATTAATCTTCTTAAAGATGAATTCTTGTTATCTCAGCCTGCACTCAGTTAGAAAATGCTTCACATTATTATTGTGAAGCCAGCCAGTTTTATTTCTGCAATAGACCGAGCTGATACGACGTCTCCTATCCTAAGGTAACTTGATTATTTATGAAGGTAGACTATTCTGTCCACTCTGCCTCGTAAGCTTATTGCTTTATTATATGTATTTGGGAAGAAATTGGAGAAATAAGGAAACTGGTACATACATCAATCATTATTAACTGTTCATCTGTCTTCTGCAAAACTTTGCTCTGCACTTTAAGATATGAACCCACTACAATTTACTACGACGAATGAAGAGTATAGTCTCAGAAGAAAATAATTTCTTAGCCCAAACCGAGGACATCAATTAAAAATATTAATAAATTGTCAACCCAATAATTTAATAATGCCAAAAAGTGGCACTAGTAACATTTATTATTATTGTCATTGTCATATGCATTTAATATCTACTAGGCACAAGGATAACTATTTTTAGAAAGTCAAAAAACTGTTTGCAAAAAATATATATTTTCTAGATATTAACTCAAAGATTGTATTCTTAAGTGTACTAAAAATACTACTATGATTTAACGGAAATGCTTTTATGCTATTTATTTAAGGGCAGAATTAAATAATGCTTACAATAAAAATTTTCCTTATATGGGAGAATAATAAGAAATTTAAAGGAGAATAAAATTTAATTATAACATACTTTGAGGAGAAGGTAAACGTTTTATTAAATAGTGGTAGGCACTTTCCATAAATGTGTCTTTACATATAGCAGTTACCCTGAATAGGAGGAGACATAACCTCAACATAATAGAATTTAGCATTTCATTCATGAGACGTAAGATACTTTGTGCTTTGTCGTGTCTTCCTTGTCTTGTCTGTCTTTGTCTTCTCTGATCTGGTGTGATGTAAGTATTCAAATGACTGTGGATTATTTTAAAGTAAACTAAGGTCTCAGAGACTCTTCATAAATCCCTTAAGCTCTCCTCTCCAGACAGGGAACAAAACAATATCTTTTTAGACTTTTCGTTTTCCAATTCCTGTTAGTTGTTTCCATGTGGAAAAAAGCAAGGTACTCCCCTATTTATTTTGTGCATATAAACTACTTCAGTGAACGTTCTCAGTGGGCATAATATCTGTAAAATATCTAAAATCGATTATTCAGTGGTTTAACCCTTAGGTAATTATAACCACTTACGACAGGCTTTATTTATTTTGTTAGATATTATTTAAATAACAGTAAATTTAGTTTTCAGAAACTTTTATATTTTTGAAAAGTGTTCAAGTGCGTCCAGTAAGCAAAATTTCATCCCTGATTCGAAGTTCATCTTCTTTTTGACCTACGTAGTGCGGACACGGAGCAGGAGTCTAGTCAGAGTCTAATAACGTAGAGCAGAGTTTGAATAGCGAGGCAACATTTAAAGCACCAAATAACTGAATAGGTAAGTGCGTAATGCTATACTATAGTTGATCCCCTATCACATTATCCTTACACACTCCCAATAGTTAAGATGACTGTTTAAAATTTAGAGCAGAAGTCAAGTAGGTTGAATGCATGAGTTTGGCGAGGTACTAAGGGACTCATTTTGTAGCTTTCAAAGTTAACTAAAAGTTACTTTTACTTCTAGCCAGTTTTCTACTGAAATGTTGATGCGGGTACAGACAGGTTGCGCTAAAGTTACTTCTGTTTTGTACATGTTTAATTACCGTCAGACAAAAGGACCAAGGGACAAATGAAACTTCTTGTCATCTCCTGGTGTATCATTCATTGTCACATTACACGTTACCTTTAGACATTTGTGGGGTGGAATACTACTTTATTTATGCAAAAGTCCCATTTTTAAGTCAAGGTTACCCTAACTGAGACACAAAAGAGATTAAACAATGATACACATTTGCTATTAGCATATAAACGCAATGGGGCAGGTCTTTGCAAGAACTGAGGTCGTTATATAATGGGCTGGCATGTTGAGAAACCTGTATTCCTCGCTGCTTTGGAACACAAGAATATGTACTTACTTTATATTGGCTTAATTAATGGAGCATGCTTAAGAAAGTTATAAGTTCTTAAGTGGTACGAATTTATTTCGAAGTACATAAACACAAAGACTGGCTTAAATATTTCATGAGGTCACATTTGCCATTTAATAGAACGTCTCACTAGACATACATTTTATACATATTCATTTTCCTTTTGTTAAATCTCCATTTATGGGTATTTGTCAGGTAAGAGATTTACTCCAAAGGTTTCCTAACCACATCGTTCTTTCAACTAATTACGACTTTTTTAAGTAACAAAATTTTGCTTTAATTTTGGATGGTATTGATATACATAATTACGTAAAATGAAAATTATTGCTTAACTAAGCCGTTGTATATAAGACGCTACAATTTAAAAAATGATTACATGACTCACGCCACTATAACTACATTAGCAGTATCTGTAATATAATAACTGTAAAGAGTACTACATTGTTTTATGTTTGTACAAGAAATCCCGAGTATTTGTAGTACCCCATTAAGATGACATATACCATAGTAGACGAACGTCGAGGAAAGCAAAATAGTTTGTTTACCTACGATGTTGTTAGAGGTTAGATGAGTGATGTCTGGTGTGATTGATGAGGGATGACTAGTCTGTATAGCGGATGGCTATAATAAATCCGTTTGAGGGAGAAAAGAAAGAAAGGTGCTCAGGTACACCAATTACAAGCAGAGTCCAAAAAACAGAGATTCTCCATCATCCTTACAAGATTGCATTGCATTGTGCATTAGTATATTTAGTTGGAGCTATAGTTGCACTAATAGAGTCTCTAAGGGATTTGAAGGTTCTTGAGATAAATAAAGCACAAGTTGGATTTATAGTAGTTATTGTATATTGTGTGCATCAACATACTTATTTCTGGGTGAAGGCACGTGAGTGAAAGCAGGACAGGCAACATTTCGTGTCTTACGTCGCAGAAGAATACACGACGTGCAAGACCGGAACCATCACCATTCTCCGTGAACAGGAAAGGAATTCTTCACTTTCACCAACTCTTATAGTCTGCAATTCTGACTCACTCCGTATATGCATGAGCATGGGATGTCACTATTCCCTTTGTCTTCTTACAATTTCTTCTTATAGTACTTTCTGGATACATAAACTACAAGCACCAGCTATATGTAGTTGTTCTGTGGCATTGTCATGATATATTTAAGGGTGGCGATCTACGGATATAAGAAATATTATAGGCTGGCTTCTATGTCACGATATCCCATAAAGGATAAGCATGAAGTTGTAGCCAAGACTTCTTTGTGGAGGAAATGTCTTTAGATGGGGATTCTTATAGTAAATAGAATAATACTGTATCGAATAAAGAATTGTCTTTACATCCCTTATGCGTTACACAAGTACTACTAGAAAATATTGATGTAGTATTGGTAGACAGTAGTGTGCAACTTTCTGCAACTGCTTATAAGAATTAAGTTTATATTATATTTGCTTGAGTTGATTATGAGGAAATTAAAGACATCTATTTATACGTCCTAATACATCGTTACACACGGGTGATTATAACGTAAAGTTTCTATTGTGGCTCTATTTCATGCAGTTATCCTTATGAAGTAATGAATATAGAAAATGCATATATGTAAATCTGTATTAGATATATTAATACCCCAGATATACGTAAATCTGGATTATTTGTAGATGTATTTATATCACAGATATATCCAAATCTGTAGTTTGAATGCAAAAATTTATGTATAAACGCATGAGATATGAAGAATGAAGAGTAAAGTACGTTAAGAGGCATGACTATTACTTATGAAAGGCTTCAAATGTATTATGAAGAAGCACTACAAAGGGCATTGTGTATTTTGTACAGTGTACATATAAAGTAAACACAAAAGATCGATTGCTGAAGATAGAGTTTAGGTTGATGGTTTGAATTGAATGTACAATAGTCCTTGTTGTCGTGATTGAGAGGAGCTTGACTCTCCTTTGTCCTTCCTATATTGTACATCCTTCCCTTTCTTTATTCCGTCATTCTCTCCTGTCGCTTTTTTCCCATTTTTCATGGCATTGTAGTTTTCTTTTACGTTAGGTGCTTAGCTACCTATCAGCTACCTATCCTACGGTTATTAAAACCGTAGGGAAACCATAGCAAAACTATCATTCTTAAGGGAATTTTGGTTTTCTCCCTAAAACCAAGACTACTGTTACAGCAGGTATTATTGGTCATGCAGTTACTGCACAGATACTGCTTTGTCCTACGTTGTCCACCAAGTATCTATTATTGCTTTAAATACCCAGTAGACCGTTTTCCTATTTCCAAGGGTTCAAAGCAACAATTCGTTTGTGTTCCTCGTGAACTAGCTTTTAAAGCAGCCATTTGCTTCAATAATTTATAGTTTGGATTTTCACGAAATCAAATGATAAATTGCAATAATTGTCCAACCTAAATTTTTCCCATCGACCACATAAATCAATGCGTAATATCATGAACACTGTATTGAGTCAGTAAAAATGGAACATTTCGTGTATTACTTAACAGGATACCAATTTTGGGCATTATATATAGTTTATTTTAGTATTAGTATTACTCAAAGTAAAACTCTATATCATTGAACACCAAGCAAGTGATTTCGAAAGATTTAAAAAGCAATGAAGGGCATGAATGACAAAGACGAAAACAATTTATTTGTGTCTAAATTATGGATGTTACGGTACAAAAATGGCAACATCAACTGGGTGCAAACAAAAGGCTTCAGTTACTGGTTTTGTCGAAGTGTACGTCAAGCCATCCAATTCTGAAATCAGAGGTTGAAGGACAAAGAAAAGTCTTGCACTATGAATAAAACATGAAAAACAGAAAGAAATGTTATCTTTTAATAGAATTCAAATAATTTAATAAGGAAGAAATTACTCCTTGTACACTACGTAATATAATTCAGGGAATACAGAATAGAGCTTATATTATTGATAGCACTGGTTGTACCTATAGAGTATTTATCAGTATCGGTATACACAATTGCCAAACATACTACATTCCCATGTAATACAACAAAGGTTGATTAATATTTATACCAAGGCTGAGCTACACGTTGGAGGACAAACATAAGTATAAAATATTACTGCATGGGTGAGTCATTTACTGATGCATAGTATTTCTAATGGAGTTTTTCGGACGTGAGTGCTGTACATGCTGTTTTACAATGAAAAATGGAGTCACACATGGTGCATACAAAACCGGTATAGGAGGACAGAGCAGAACATATTCCATTGAATAGTGTAGACAGTTCTTGTAATGGAATCGCGCTAGTATTATGTCATGGAACACGACTAGGTCATAAAAGCATTGGAATTCGGTATCATACTGAATTAAATACTGATACTGGTCATCTTCAAAGAGGGATTTATCTCCACAAATATCATGACGCCGTGTCCTCAAAAATTAAAGTTGTGCTTGCTTTAACGTCAGGCAGGATTTTAGAAAAAATATCTGAAGTGTATCCGTAAATCTAACCCTTTTGAACGTTAAAAGGATTTACTGTCACATTGCATGATCAGAATTCCATCACGATGTCTTTTCTAATAAATGACTTTACTGCTTGTGTATTGTATACAGTGACGTATTTTCAAATATTCAAGAAAATGTGCAGAAATGCAACAATACGGGTAGACTTCTCCTAACCAGGGACTTTACCTTTATTTATTTACCTATAGGCGTGTTTACCTTTTCAGAAATGTTTTATATCTCTGCGAGTTTAAAGGAAAAGAGTTTACCTTTAGCTCACCAGTTGCACATGTTTGTTGACCATTTTTACTGTCACGAACGTCAGTTGAGCTATGGAATTTACAATATAGCTGCAGTTTTTAAAAGGAAACCTCGCTCGGTGTGTTGAAAGTGTATCATCAAAGAGATCCAAACATCAACACCAATTCACTACAAAATGTAATGCCTCCCCAAATTGCCTTTCTATGAAGCAAGACAAAACACAACTACAAGGAAGAACGTTTAATGGATAAATGGATATGTGTATCTTTGCCCGGTATTAGAGCTCCGCTAGGTAGGTAAACATAGTGTACCGAATTTTGAAACAAAATAGCTCATCCCGAAAAAGTTTTACCTTAACCTTCTTTTGTCAAGTGAATTCGTTTTGAAACTCGTTTGTGCACAAGTATAAAGTGAAAGTTACATAAGCTCTTCTTGCACAAATGTATCAAAACTACAAAAATGAATACCTAGGTAGGTGAAGCACTTTTAAGTTTTAGAAACATTGATGAAACTAAAACCTTGTGAAACCCATATCTTAAGCAACGCAAAAGAAGACTATGTCCCACTGCATAATACTAAGCCGGTGTCCAGGGTCCATCCTTTGTACAAATGTATTTGTATCATTCAACAACCCTTGTCAAAATAGTTTTATTACACTTGTTTTCGTCAAGGCCATGTTGAGAAAAAAATGATAGAATTTGCCTTAGTTTATAAGCTTTAGGATTTCTTTGCCAAACTAATTATTTTGTAAAACCGTTTACACTAATGGAATGAGGATTGTCAGTGATATTTTCAAAAATTTTCATGTCGATCGCAGGTCTCTTTACATAATGGCTAACAATTATATGTAGCCTCTAAAAAGAAGGATCTCTAAAGCTAATTTACTAATTTCAATAATTTCGGTTCATCTTAGATGCCGCCTGAGAAAATTAGTTTTCTCATTAAGATACACTCTTTCAGTATAATATTGCAGCTTGTTGTCCTAATTCTAAAGGTAAGGTAAGGTAAGGCTTGGTAAGGTATATCGATGTCATTTTCATCTTACGTTGGGGAATTCTCTACTGTCCAAATGCGTATGTCTGGTCACCAGGTAAAATGTCTCCGAAGATTAGATTTTGGATGAAGCCCTATATCAAGTCAATCAGTTGCCTTGCAAGTCAAAGATTGCAATGAAATCCTAGTACTGATCTACAATACTAAAATTCAATATGTAAATTAGTTTTAAATTAAGCTGACATCTCATATGCATGGACATCGTTCAAACTACATAAAAATATTACAAACTCACAGATGAACTACAATTAACTGATTTTAGGCATTCCTTAAATCATGCATATTTAGGTTACTAACTAGCCTTTTTGCAATTATTCTGAAATGTAGATACATTTATTAGTTTTAGGTCATTGACAGAGGCAGAAAGGTAAAGCGTTTTTTGAATATTTATGTAGTGCCCTGTATACACAGATTACGCCGTAGAAGTAGAAATAGGTGGTACACAAAATATATAATAATGCCCTTACTAGGCCTATCATAAATACCAAAGAATATAGTTTAAAGTAAGTAGAACTCGTTTCAACTTTCTTTTCACTGCTCTGTTACCTCTTCGCTCACACTTGATAGCAGACAATTTCCATTTTCGTCAGTGGGTATCAATTTCTTCTCAACTCAAAGGACTTCAGTGTTGATCTACAGTAGTTACTTTATCCTGTTTGTATTGAAACGATGTCGTGTACATTACTTTTTTATTTTGTTGCCAAACGCACTACATTCAAACCAATATATTGGATACCTTTATAAATTCGGATAGAATTCTGTGACCCTGAAGCAAACATAAAACCGAATGAAAACATCTGTAAGCTTATGTATGTCCTCGCTAAGCACACACGTAGGCACAAATAAAGTCCCATGCAGGTAGGCATAGGCGCCTTTAGGTAGTTCTTCACTGTCATATATTCAGCTTCAGCAATCAAAGTAATACAGTTCCAGTAACATTTCCTTTGCTTTCTCCTTTCCTTTTAAGCATGCAAATTATTACGCCGTAATAAAATATGGCATTTATTCACCAGAAGAATGCCTCTTACTGGTAGCATCAAACTAATTTTTAGAAAGATATTCAAAATTCTTAGTCTACAGGTGCTTTCATTTCACTCTTTAAAATTCACTCTTTAAAATTACTAAATTCACAGAAGACAAATACGGAGTCGTACATTGCATGTGAATATATATAAAACATCACATAAAATCCGACAGTCTACCTTGAGTCACAGTGTCACACTACAGTGCACTCCAAACGAAGCGCAATTAGAAAATGTATATAGGAAACGCCAAAATCCATGAGAAATAAATTATTATGCATCTGGTAGTCCGAAAATGAAAGTACCAAATGTTCCGGTGGAAGCGCACATTTTTACTTTTAATTTCAAATAAAATTTACATAATCGCAAGGCAAGAGGTAGTTGGTCAACACACCTTTTCCAGCACTATTGACATTTCTTCCACCCTCCGGCTAGAAAGTGTAGAAATGGAAGTACGAGAGAAAGCATTCCTGAAACTAAAAATCTAGGTTTTGTGAAAGTAATACTTTCTTGAGCACAGTATTGTTATACCTGAATACTTAAAGGTGAAGAGGTGTACTAAGATACACCTTTTCTATCTTCTACAGATTTTGTTTTGTAGTTGTAATTATAAAATGCACTGATGGAATGCAAAATGTGTTTATTTACTAGAGTATCATACCTGTACTGTGTGCTGGTTATTCAAATGTAAATCATGCTTTAAGTAGGATCAATCTAGACAAAATTAAGAACGAACCTAGAGGCTTGATTGAAAGAAATTGACATAGTTGTGCACCAAGCAGTAACTTTGTTTAGAACATTTAATTTCTTTTCATTGATGTGAAAGTTTCGAAATTTAATGAGGTTTTATCTTTCCAGAAGCTAAAATAGGGAATGAATGAAACTTAAAATGGAATCAACAAAGTAGAAGACGCAAAACAACATAACTGGGTTACTGAAATCATGTTTTAAGAGAAATAATGTTTTTGGCGGCGAATTTTAATTCTTTTGCCATAAAAACACTGGACACTATTAGCTGCAGCAGTTGCCCTCTCTGCCTGGAAAGAACTTATTTCATTAACTATCCAAATTATTCAGGTATAAATCATTTGAAAGAAATTGATAAAACTCACTAGGTAACTTTCTCTCAAATTTTAAATAATTTAATACTATACTATACTTTAATACTATATCCATATCTATTTCAGAAAGTGTTATCGTTAGATATAAGCAAGGAAAGAGAAAATTTGAAAACGAGGGTTCTCATTTCAAATCAGGATTTTATAAACATATTATCCAAAACACAAATGTAGAACTCACAAATTTAATAAGATATAGCTTCACCTAAGATAAATTGACTGGAAAATCATTTTTTTGTATGCTGTTTAAATTTTTGTATTAGTTTGCAAAAGGTGTCCATGATTGCCCATTGCTTGAAAGCCTAAATATAAATACAATACATATTTCGCTACTTTAATATCTGAATTCACCTGTGGCCCACATGTCTTCATTTCCACTTGAAAATTGGTAAATGTATGTGCATTTTTCAGTAATTGCTAGTGTGCTAGTGTATTCGTAGTACACTTGTCCTCCAGTAAGCTTAGATGCACAGGTTTCCAAAACAGCCATTGAGCGTACAAAGAATTAAGCGAAAGCCATTAAGCCACGGTGTTACAGAATAACATAACTTATGAAACGTGAACCACAGGAATAGGGAATCATGCTCATTTAATCTCATAATGAGCTTAGCGAAAATGTCAATAGAGAATTACATGAAAACTGACAACAAAACATATTTCTGCTTTGATGTACTTAATGTTTGCGCTACTAATAGAATTAATTGTAAGGGATTATAATGTGATGGTATGTCAGCACTTAATTACACATCGCAAGTATTATTTTATGAGAACTGTAAATTCCCGAGCTCTAGTATTAATTTTTGCCCACATTTTCGGGTCAATTAAATGTTATTAGCAATACTATAATGCTAACTAATGAAAATAAGCTCATTAGCCATACGAGTTAAATCGGTGTCTGTTCTTAGAGAATGCTATTGTTCAAAGCTAATAATAATACCGAAATTGCTAATCTATTTCAGTAGTATTAATTTTATTTTCTAAAGCCATGCCAAGAGAAGCTGTAATGCTGTTGCGAGTTTTGTAAAACGGTTATGAAACTTCAGTTTTCTCAATTACTGGTAAAAGAGTAGCTTTTCACCCATTTTACCAAAGACATAAATATTCATCATTGTCCTTGAGCACAATCAAGCTATTTAACATTTAAATACAATTTGGGAGATGAAATTCCCATAAATGGGTATTCGAAATTCCTTCCAATTATTTTTACACTATAAAAAGAGATAACTACAGTAAAATGTAATGGCATCATTACATCAATATACCTTACTTCTCTGCATCATTTCTGATGCATAAATAAATAACCAAAGACAATGGTCATATGGACCTTGTGAAAGACGTAAAGATTGTCACACAGCAACAATAACTATTGCAAACGTGAAAGCACATCACATAAAAGATAGCGTGAACCGAATCTCTGAACATGTGTCAAGTTGAGCAAAATAAAACGCTGAAACCGTAGCAGTGTAAATATGCGTGTTTAGCTATGTGTAACATAGAAAATAGGTTTTAACATAATCCCAATCACTTATGAGAAGAAGAATAAATGAGCCAATGAATCTGCCTTAACTGAATAGCCAAGGAGAGGAAGAGGACGCTATTTGGCGTTTACCTAGAAATCTCCAAAGAAGAGCCTGGAAGTTTGTAGTTGGAATGTGCAACTAACAGTGAAATGTCTTTGTATGTTTTCTCACTGTCCTGTTGGATGTAAGTAGAAGTGAGAGTTAAGTCAAGACAAGATGTAAAACAGCTTCACGGGAGAAGAGATGAGAAGAGGTAAACGAAAAAGTTGGAGTGGTGCGACAAGCCCGGGTAAAACGATACGGGTAGTAATGGTGATAATAAACATATATTTTTATAATCCCCGACGGCTCAGATGGAACGTTCTTGCCTTTGAGATTTTATTTTGCATGCCAGTTGAAGCGACTCACTGTGGGCTCCACAAGAAAGGAAATATGTACGAACAAATTACCGCATAATCGATTCGCCAAAACACACAGCACAGAATTTGCAAGTTTTCCCGTCTCAGCTCCTACCAAATTACAATGAAAGACCAAATGAGACTCTCATTGGAACTTACAGCATTCTCTTACCTTTAGAACTGCTTTAACATGTATTCATGTATATATTATTATTTTCAGGTAGTGGCTTTCGGCTCTAATAGCGTACTTTACATGGAGTATCTACTTACCATCAAGAATGTAAGTAAAGAATTAAAAGCTTTACAATACATAGTCATGTCGATGAAATTACTTCTCTTGTGTAAGTAATTACCTTTATCTGTTTAAGCGAAATGCCCGCCTAGGTATACCAAATGTCTGCTTTATATCTCTACAGCAGTCATTTTAAACCAATCAGTCATAGCTGCTCGCTCCCTTATGACAATTTTGCAATATAGTTTTCTGAAAATTTCTTTTTTGTTAGAGTAGATACGCATTTTTACTGAAATATGGCGATGTGATATAAAAGTACATATTATATTAGGAAAAATATTAGTTATATTATTATAAAAAAAGTGCATAAATATTAATTTACGAAATTAAACTAATTTTTGCAATGTTTTCCATGTTTATCCAATAATAGTACCAAATGACTTTGAGATTTTTAGAGGAAAGAAGGTGCGGAGTTACAAGGAGTATACGGTAAAGCTGCAAGAAGTGTTGCCTAATGCCTAGCTGAATAGATAGTGGGGACTTATATTTGTATCCGCACTACGTTTGCGTTGGCTTTAGTGATACATCGGTAGTTTAGTTCAGTAATACCTTCTTCCTTGATCCTTGTATTCATTTATTACAAAGACAATAATTTGAAAACTTACAAGACACATCGCAAAGTTAAGGACGTAGTAAGTAGTACTAACTGTAGTCTCTGCAGCCATTACCATGTCGGGACCAAATAAAGTATTCCTCACCTAAAGAATACAATGGATTATCAAATAAACCTTCATGGACGAACAGTTTTTCACACTTTTGTCAATCAATAACTGAATACAGAATTAGATACGAAATATAAAAGACATTTTTATTATCTGCAGTGCCATGAGATGTCAACGCAATTGTAATTTAGTGAGAAACAGTTAAAGCAGTTTAAGCATAATATCTGGGACGTTAAATTATTAGGTGCTCATAGAACGACAGCAGCTGCAAAGTTTCCTGTTGGCAAAAGTATTCACTTGGGGTTAAGTAGTGTTAATTTCACATATGGAGGTTCGAAAGTTAAACATAAATATAGTCACTGAACTAGGTAAGCAAATAAAATGAAATTATGACCAATAAAATAGTATGATTTTGTACAGGATAAATTCTTTTACTGCGTTCAGGATTTATATTTTTAGCTAAAGGACATCAATTATCTTTGTACATTTTATGTAAGAGTGTTTTGAGACTTTTGCTAACGTCATACAGAAGGAAAACTATTGATTGCAGCCCTATTGGCAAACTACACCTCTACAGTTTAAATAATAAGCCAACAAATACGAAACATCCTTTCAATTACACCTACGGACACAAGACAAGTGAGATCATTTTGTGACACAAGCAAAGCTTTGATGATTTCATGGGAATGTAACTGCTCTTAAAGCTAACAAATCGTAAAGGCTTTGGGTACAGATAAACGTACAGTACTTGGACACAGATAAACGCCATGACATTAAAAGATGTTACTTTGTGCTTTCCCACACTAAGCTTTTCATTTGTTTATACAATAAATTTGCCTCCTTGGATTGTGTGAATACTTATCTAATATTACTTTTATTTCATGTACATAAAGCTGTTATGTCGAATCTCCTCTGAAGGTGACTCAAGGTATTCACGCGCCTTAACTCCTCTTTGGTCAAAGTTGTACTTTTCCACTCTATAAAAGCTTACTTATAGTCCAAGAACTATGATACTCTCTAAGATTATGAATAGTAATTTAAGTATTGACGTCATTACCGCGATTTATGTAGAATTCCATAATCAAAACATTTGATGCTTTGACAAACTGATATGATGAGACTAAAAATAAAATTTTCTGTGATCTTTCGATTATTATATGTACACACAAGGATTTCTCTTTAAAGGAATTTTTTCATGGATTAACGGTTTAACAGTATTTTATATCAAAAATTGTCCAGCTTATGATGGATAGCTTCTACCTTCATCAGGACGAAACGAAGAAATAAATAAAATAAAGTGATGTTGGTTTGATGTAGTGGAAATATTATACGACTTAAATAATAATGTACATATAGTTAATGGAGACAAACCATTCCAGTAGAGGGTCCAATAATGATGTCCATATCGAATTTAACTGTAAACCTTCATCTAGATTTAAAGTTTCTGGAGTTCTAGTATTCAGAGTACACAAAAAGTAGAAATAGGGAGAAAGTTTGCTGATTTATTTGTTAGACTTTTTGGCTTTTGACTATACTTATTGTTTCCTTTATAGCGGTTAGTATTGAAATAAAAATTCTTCTTGCAAGCCTTTGAAACAAAAGAGTTCGTTCTCAAAGTACATTGAATAACGAACTAGTAGGCATTGTCACAAGGGAAAATATGATCATAGGGGCACGAAGCAATAAATTTGAAGGGTCATCATTTGGGATTCAAAGGAGGACCTACAAAGTTTCATTGGGAGCCCTAGTCATGGTACCTGAACAGTAAAATTAGATTGACCTACAAACTTTTAAGAGGAAAATATGCTACCTAATTTTGGAAAGTTTATAGCACATACATTTAGGAAGAAGAATTGGCATAACCTGGATTAACCCCGAATTACCTGTAAGCTGGTATAGGGCATATTCATGCAAGCAATATAATATTTTATACGGTTTCACGGATGAATGTGTATTCTTTCTTGGCCATTGCGTACAAAACAAAAAATACGGATGGGTTAAATTTTATTAACCTTTATAATTTCTTTAATGCTTTATCGCTATATTTATCTTCACTGTATAATAGAAAGCTGTCACCTTAGGTAAATATGTAAAGGGTTCATAAACGGAACAAAAGCAGATATATCGATATCAGTATTATAGTATTACAATGTAAGTAATGTAGAATGGTCTATGAAAAGAGGAATACATTATTTTCCAGTGGAATAGCGGATATCATATTTCTTGAAGCCAAAAAACAGTTTTGCCAGGACCTGTACCTACGAGAAAAGTATTACCAAGTAGACAAAAGTTAACGGAGACAATATCATAAGGAGCAGGCTCGAAAGTTAGGTAAATAGAATCGACAAACTGAATGATACTTATTATACAGATGTCTTGACTAGAAGGGGTGGACGAGAGCTCGTGGCTATGAATACTTAGCTGGAGGAATAGGACTGTGACATTATTGTTAGGAGACATTGGCCGGTATAGTTAGGGTCCTGTGAAGATTGGTTGTTAAGTCTGAAATCTACGGTTACAATGCATTGCCTATTAGTAAGAAGTTTGACTTTGTGTGTCAGTTGAGTATATGAAGAGAAACTCTTAGACATACTTGAGTTTTGCTATGGTGGCATTTAATAGTATAGATTAGGTGTGTGAGGAGTGTTGGCGATAGGGCAGTATATTGAAGTGGTGAGTGTATTAACATGTATCTCTGCCTACTGGCGTACATACTTGGTAGCTGGTCAGAGAGAGAGAGAGAGAGAGAGAGATTCCATAAAATATTAGGGAGCAGAGGATTCCATTGGAATTCCATTTCTAGGGCTGGCAGGCCACAGCCACATTGCTTTGGAGTTCTTGTGTTCGAATCCTGTGTATTATCTGAGAATTTAAGTGGACTGTGTAGTAGGATGCGGATAGTGGCTACTAAATATGTAATATAGTAGGTATGGTGCAAGGGTTGTAGTAAATCCTGACATGTATGGAGAGAAAGAGAGAAAGTTGGTTTGCCGCACAGAGTCCCGTATTCCTCAATAGTATTTCAATTTCCATTCATAGGCCTGTGGAACTTAAGATCGATCATCGATCTCAACAAGGAAGCTATACATTTGACTACTTTAATTCAGAAACGGAGAAAGAGTGGGTAACTGTCTTCCTTAGCCGGTTATCCCAGAGGGAAACCTCAGCGATCTGTCCCTACCTACTTACATTTACGTCTTTAGAAAAGTCACATCATTTGTTTGCAGGAAATTTCACATATATTATTCTCTATATTGGTTTTGGTCTCGGCCCAACAACGTGTGTGCACAGAGACACCATCTTTCTAATGTTCCTACGATTTGTGCACATTATGTACACAATATTATGAACACATATATTTAGCAGTCAACTGAATGCCTTCACAACACACGGAGCTAGCTCAGAAAACACGATCCAGATATAGATATACAAACAAGAGTACACAAAGCAAGACCTTCCTTGGTGATGTTGGCTTAGATTAATTTCGACAGGAACCGAGTCCGTGTGTGTGGCACGGCGTGGTGAAACTCTCCTTAGTCAAGTCAACATATACAGATAAATACATGCAGACAGAATTCTCTTTGAGAACCTCTACAAAGACCGACGACTCCCGAAACATAGGTATAATGGATAAGTGTTTGAATCTACACTGAAATTCACAACACGTGCAAAGAGTCATTCAATAAGTTTACAGATTACTAGAATAAGTCGACTTGGCAATTTTTCTTGACTTCTGCAGATATGCACATAGGAAGTAAACATCTAATGTCCTTAAGCATATACACAACTATTCTTCCTCATAACGCCAGTCAGTTTGGTGATTTGTTTCCAAACCTACGCCTGTTTCTCTCAATCTATTTCCTCTCCTCAAACTTAACATACCCCCCAATAAATACTCAAATTAAATGTTTTCATTACCAATCCATATTTATGGAATTACGTACAAAACACCGATTCATCAAGTCAATGACTATTTATGTTTCCGGACAATTCAAATCACTCGAGTAAAGTTAGCCAAGTATTTAAAGACTCAAGGTGAAGTAGTACATTCAAAGGACTGTCTTACTTACAGTTTACATTGTATCCCAACCGAATTGCTTCTCAAGGAGCAAGTGCTATCAATGCAATGCACCATCAACAATCGGAGTAAGAAGCACCAAATCAGTTTCTTCTCTTCCTCTGTCCAAAAACATTCAGCAGCACCAAGGCTTCTATCCGCTTTTAACTTTTCAATTAGCTTTGGGGTTTCCATCTTAACATCAAAGAAAAGATTCCCTTCACCATCAATCCGTAGAAAATGAAACAAATCTGTAGCCTCATTTATGCAAATGCATGGATTCGATTAGTATTTTATTGTATCCAATGCTACCATACCCATTTCCTCTGAAAAGTGACTCATTTCCAAGGCCAATGTAATTCCACCATCCCTTACTACTACTTAGGCAAAAGCGTTTCAACCACTGGCAGTAATTACATCGTTTTAAAACCTTCCATTGAAAGGCGCAAAAGAAGTGGAAATCTAAAACTAGAAAAACAACCTTCTTCTTCTTATCACTATTCAGTGTTGGAAAGCTGCTACACTGTACGGAAACGCGATATCTATCTGTCGGTATATGTGAGTTTGCCCATAACTCAAGAACGTTTGAAATCCGCTGAAATTTGCAGTGGGTCTTCTAGGAACCAAATGTAGATTCCCTTTCAAAAATGGGCCATCTCTTACTTATGAACTCCGAATAAAATATCGCAAAATCTCAAAAATTACACAAAATAGTGTGCACATTACGTACTGGTACCAAGATGTTTTTAATGCTTTTTATTTCTTTTTCTTTTCGCTAATGTACTACATCCGTTTTGCAAGTGTCTTATTTTCTTTCAAAACGAAGTATGTTCCTTCGGCCACTAATACTTCTATACTGTTATGTATAGTTTACTTAGCTATTTATTCAATCCCATTAAACGTATGTGTATTTCAATGACAAGAAACAATACTTTTCATTTTGTCATGCAATAATATTTGTCGAAAGTTGACCTGACATTTTACGATGTTATTTAGTAGCATCTGGATGTTTTCCAGAACCAATCATAATGCAATTGTCCGTTCAGGAAATAGCACAAATGCACACACGTCGAGGGTACAATACATAGCATGAGGTACATTTCTCTTTTCCCACTGGTAGGTATATAAGTAAAATATAGAAAATAAGTCAATTCAGAAATACAAGAGAAAAGTCCTTCATTTTAGGTGTTTCCATAATTTTTGCAATTCCTTGCATGTGTCTCTTACTCGAAATGTTGTCTACATGTACCCTGTAAGTCGGATATGTATATAAGAAAAGTTGAGAAATCTGGATGATAAGTATGCCAGTGAATTTCATTCTTTCACTAAATCCAACTTGTAAACCTTCTTGCTAGGAAACGAGTCTCCTAGTGTAATACTGCATGTCAAACACTATCTGGAAGTACTTATGACAAGAATGTCATTTCCTGAAACCGACAGGAGTTCTCGTTTGAGTCTTCCGGTTTTGTGGTCCGGTCTGGTCTGATCTTGCAAATTCTTAAGTGAATACACAGCGCCCTTCATAGTACGGAAAATTATCTGGGATAATCGTATATTCATGGTGGCTCTACACTACATTTGAAGAAGGCATGTAGAATACAGTTGGAGAATGATAAGTGTGTACTGAGAAATAGAATGTTAGGAAGAGCAGATTGCAGCTTATTATCCCCAAGTGTTCGATTTTAAATATATATTAGTATTATGGAAGATATTTATAGGGCGTAACGTATTCTGAAGACCAAGAAATATATTTACCTAATACTGGGGAAGACAGCACAGACTACAAATCATTTTCTCCACAATTTTCCGGTAGGATGCGATTCTTATAAAGTGGAAAACTTCGGGCTTGCTTTTTACAGGTAGGTGGTAGACCTGACGGGAGATAAATCCTTTAACAAATAATTGTAATTAGATTCCAAATGCCTTGCTAATTATTTATTATTTTCGTTTGAATACATTTATAATTAAAGAACTCAATGGTAGTATTCATGTTTTTGTATCTCAAAAGCAATCTTTAGTAATTTGGGTCCGTAGGATGAACGAATGAAATGTAATACCTAAAGCAAGAGAAGATACTATAAGGAAGGTACTGAGCTGAGCGGCCTGGGTACATTTAACTAAAAGGGAGTTCGGGATTTGGCATAGCTTTGGTAAATAATTTGTTTTTAAGTTCTAGTATTTCGACGAGGGATTTAATTGCATTACATTAAGTCCACTCAGAAATAGTGCATATAGAGATAGTGAAAATAAAAAATAACTAGCTACAGTATATATGGAAAAGTGATATCTCCATGTAATGGATATTCACACTTAATTTAATTAGAGCGGTGCCATCTAATCTAATTACGTACGTTGTAAAATGATACTATCAGGGATTTGGCTATGGAAGTTGTATTGACTATCACAGCTACGGTTTAAGGTTTTGCGTAGCAAATGTTTACAATACACTAGACGATGCAATCGGTCCAATCCTTTTGGTTCTGTCTTAACCTTGGAATTTTTTACTTGTAATGAATAGCAACGGATGTTTTTGCACTAGTAAATAAATGGTTTTTATTGTGTATGTGAAGTGGGAGAGCGTATGCGAGGACACGGTTTGTATTACGTCTGAAATGGTTTCCTTCTTTCTTTATCCTGATGGTTGGTAGTAAATTTGTCAATGAATGTGAGTGGAAACGTTGTAAATCTAACATTAATTTCGCAAATGCAGATTTAGTATTAGAATTTGTTTGCGTGGCTTGTGGATTGCACTCGGAGTTAATGTGTGTCTTTGTACATGGGGAAGAAAGATCGAAATGATAAGGAGAAGAGACGGATGTATAAATGCCTACTTAGGTAGAGACGGGAAGATTCCACTAAATCTAAAAACGCAGTGTAGTTGATCAGTATTGTGTGTGTGGAATTGTGTAGAATCTGGTGGACGCTTGATTCGTCTCCCCAATACAATTTATTTTTATTGTGTGTTTGTGAGCCACAGAAGAATTGAGTTAGAGTTTGAAATGTACCATTACTTTCAACCAACTATTTAGAGGTTCCTCGTGAGAGAGCTCTAAAATAAAGACAAACAGAAGAAGTGATGAGAGGACAGCGTGTCTGCATGCACTCGACGACTACGTGGTAAGTCAATACTCAAACTATAGGAGAAAAGTCAATACTTCTGGCGATCTAGACATTGCACCGTACAAATCCCAAGGTCCACTTTCACCTTTCGCTCTGCTGTAGTTATTACCTTCGCGCCGAGTCTGTCCTGTCTTATTTGACTTGTCCTTTTATTTTTCTCAAGCAGTAAGCTCTTAATCGAATTGTTCCACAAGGGAGGCAGGACATTCAATAAACTCTATCTGAGGTGCTCTTCTCAAGTCACCTACTCCATCCGTAACCTTCGCCTCACAACTATTTCCTCGCACTTTCTCACTTCCCGCAATTTAATTAACTTTCGCCCGAATATGAAAATCTTCCGTTCCCTTAAAATTACATGAATGCAAATACCTTGGCAAAACTCAAGATTATACTCGCTCTTGATGAATATTTAGAGTTTCCATCTTATGTGCAAAGTTTCTGCAACCGTGCGGTATCCTTCTATCAATTTGATTTACGTATACAGTAAACTCTGTCCTAATTCGCTTTCCCTACTTCCAACATCTACAGAAACAAGTACCACTTGTGTCGATCAGTAAAGTGGTCATCGAGAGTGAGCAGAACCACTAGTACTGGAGAGCCAGGGAATCTTCTTGTCTCCAAAGTCAAAATCATTAGGCAATTTTACTCTGCACAACATACCTAGGAATTTATAGCATTAAAATGTAGCTAAATACTCTCAGTATTCAGAAGCATTGATTTGAAATCAGATTTTCAACGTTTGTATAAATACTTTCCAACTTTAGGCAATTTATTTTATCCGCCAATCTCTCTTTCTGTCTGATTCTCTCAAGTATTGCATTCCATCCCGTATAGTCTTACGTGTAACAATGTAGTAGTAGTTTAAGAAAGGACATGCATAGAAGAAGCAGTAAATAGGTATTTAACATTTGACAGCGTAATTGGTACACTACAGTGCTTGTGCTTGATGTACATGTATACTATGGCATTTGCTGATGGAAACACGACAAGTTCCGATTAGCAATCAGATAAAAACTAAATAATGAATCAATGTGAAGATTTGTGATGGAAGGGCTTGACAGAAAGCAATTGTCAAAAGATTCGTAGAAAGAAAACAAACGTTAAATTAAGACAGCAACCTTAGTCCATACATTAAGTAAAGGTTAATAAAAATGTCTCTTGGAAGTTAGACTATGGAACTAGTAAGGTTGATTAAATTAAGAAATTCCTTTAACTTTATTGTGTTTTCAAGTTGATGTAACTATTAAGACTATCTGCTTAACTTATCTATTTGGAGTATATTTATATATTCTATAGAAGCGTTTTCTTGGAAAGCGGTATACTGCATATGCAATAAGAAGAAAGAAACATTTGCCTTGCATTGACAAACGTGTACCTGAAGACGAAATTCAAAAAATTCTTCGTCTCAAATAACCTTAACAGCTTATTTGTACTTGTTCTTCAATGCACATGAACAAGACTCACAAGATCAGTAATTATTACAATTTTCCAGAATATATCATTTCGATTAAGTTTTCTGCATGTTTTCCTGGAAATTGCATAATCTAAATGAACTTTACATAGTTTCTTGATGATACAAACGACGTTGCCCGGTTTCTTTGGCATGAAATAGTAAATAAATCAAAAAGGTTTATTTTTGTTTCTTGAGTCCTTTAATCAAAAATGTTATTTAAATATTAATAAGGTTGGACAATTAATGAGTACGCAGGGCAACTACCTGTAAAATTACTCGAACCTTCTGTAAAACTAGTGCATTCTACATTTGCATCGATCACATCAGTATGTGTAGGCATACCTTTCTTTACTCAGAAAGTGATCTAACTATATTCTTCACGGTTGCTGCAAATACTTTTAAACTACCTAATTTTACCAGTCGTTTGTGCTTTAAAATTCTATTAATGAAGGTATATTGAAATTTTAACCACAACAGCCCTATAATATTAAAATACGAGGAGGGAAAACGTAGCTTTGAAAAATGTATTTCAATGTAGCTACGATTAATAATATTGCCAATTTATAGGATGAATGCATAGCTATCAAATGCATGTGTTAGCCTGGGAGATATAATTTACAGAGGAATGTATCCGAGTACAGTCCCCTGGGAATCTTAATCTACCTATGTGTAAATGTGTAATGTATTGAGATTAGACTGGTGGTGCCTTTGAGTGGAGAGATTTGAGAGAAGAAGTCTAGCGGTGGAGAAATCAAGAATGCCAAGAAATGTAAACTAGTGAAAAGGAGAGTCGTCACAGCAAAACCATTTTCCTAGCAATTTCACTGGATTTCATCATGCCTTATACATGACACGGAATATCATCAAATAAGAATCCCAGAGTAATCTGATGTCTAACACTCAGCGTGGCACGCAACGATACAAATAATATGCTTTATAGTGTACAGATAGAGGAACGATGGTTGAAATACGTGGAATAAAAATATAAAAAAGACACCGCATTTCTATGCTCTCTTGCTGTGAGTGCAAATACTGTAGTTGTGTTGTGTATAGGATTCCCCGTTCTGCAACTCAGGAGACTAAATTGAAAAACTCGATCCGATTTCGGTATCCAGAATTTTTGATGCAGGGTAGACTTCGAAACGAAGTTTTAAAAGGCTTATCAAAAATCGAGAAGTGGAGTGAGAATACAGTCCATGTTCAAAAACTAACCAAAATAGCATTATCTATATTAATACACAAGTCCTGTACATTTAACACAACAAATGTCTGTGAATTGGTTGGATGGAATCTTCAGTGGCCACTACCATAAACAATATCAGAAATGTGTACCATGCTTTCCAAAGGCATAAAATGTCAGCAGAAGTATTTACCATTCGTTTGCTTTATGTATTACTTTATCATTAAATGCATATATAGATAACAGTAGTCAATTTAGTCATTGGTAAGACTCAGACCTCTATTAGTTGAATAGGTGGTTCCCGTATTTCATGTAATTTATGGTTCTTAAGTGTAATAATTTGCAATCAAACATGCGAATTTAATTCAACCAAGAAGGTTTACTATTTCCAATATGTATTTGGCATGGTTAAAATTGATCGATACAAGTCACTAATTTGAGCTGTATTTTGATATTTGAATTTTATTTGAGTAGTGCTGTTTATTTCATAATAATATATGATGCATTCCAAAGATGATTAAATTCATTTCGAAAAATGATTTTCTAAATAAGCCAGATTTTTTAAAATCCTCCCTTGTAAGCTTCCTGTAGGTCAAGTGCAGTTTTCTATGTTGTGCATACTTTTCCTTTCGACAACCATCCATGTCATATAAATGTCATATACACAATAAAGTCGGTTTACGGTTTTTGGGGGTTCCCATATTCTAGTCAGGAAAGCCATATAATTAAAAATGTGGTTTTATTATAAAACATTTTCCAGGTTTTTTAAGGCTTCTCAAATAATGTTAGAGAATTGACCGGTCAACTTTTTTCAACTCAATCAATCAATTCTTGACTTCTAAATGAAAGTAAAATAACATGGCATTTTTGTTTTACAAAGCGATGGTCTATTTAACTTGGCCAAACCCAGCAGACCGAGTTTCATTTACGTCAGCGATTTGGGAATTAAAAAGATTCCCTTTTTACTTTGAGGGTAGAGAAGTCACAACCAAAGGTAAGCTGCTTAGAAAGTAGGATTGTTCCGATTTCTTAGTTATTTTTACCGTAACAGTAGGCATTCTTTTAGCTACATTCTTTACCTCATTCTTTCTTGTAGCACAAGAATTCTTTAGATTCCCGAATACTGGTTTATAATTAAGTTTAAATGTTTAGAGAAGCCTTACGAGTCAAACTCATAATTTTCAATGACCTTCATTTCCCGCGTGTAGCGAATTTTTATTTAAATGTTCCTGTGCCATTATTTTATTAAGAGCTGCCAATGCCCAATCAAATTTCTGTTAACCCAATTACAGGAAACGTTTGGATGCATATATAGTTGCCAGAAATACAATCTCTGCTTTCGTATAAGACTTGCTTAATTTAGCTGGGAGTCTTGTTGGAAATAATTTAAAAGCATTAGCTTCAAGTATTTAATATTGTTGAAGGAAGGTTTTTGGTTAGTGAGTTGGGAGCGCAGATTAAAACTTTTAATAAAAGCAATTCCATTGAAGTAATAAAAATTTATCTATCCACTAAAGAAAGGACGAGGAAAATTGTATGCATAAATGCATTGGTTGGCCATGCAGAGCTTTCTCCATTTTCTGTATTTACATAAATATATTAGTGAGAGGATGTTACTACTGATGTTACACATCTTGTGAGATTCGATTGAACATTCTGCAAATACGCCTAAATAAATATATTACGGCTTCATACATTGTGCATAGTGGTTCTGAAATTGGAAATAGTGTATAGGCATACGGGCGACATAAACATTTATGTTTAACTATGAAAATCAGTCTTATTTTCCCTGCAATTTATTACTTTGTTGCTCTGCTGGCCTGGGCACCGTCACATGACATTGTACAGTTCTCCTGCTATTATGTATTTAGTAAAATAATGTATTAATGCATTACTGGTTCTTATTTCGAGTGGTGCAATATATAATTCATGAACTGTAGCTGTTGTAGGCATAAATACTCTAGTATCTCATTGGAATGGTTCTAGCTTCTTAGGATGCGTTTAAATATTTATGCTAGCAAATATAAAACCTACAGACTACACAAAAGAATAGGGAATCTGGAATACTATCGTCCCTAATACGACAAGATGTGGTGACGTGATGAGTTTCGGTTGGTTAGTTCTCCTTGCCCTTGCCTTGAGTATCTTATTTTCCGTCTCGTCTTGTTTTCTTTCGATATTTATACAAAGATTTCACCATCTCATCATACAAAATGAATACAAACGCATACAAGCGTATGTGACCGAAGATACATAAATAGTTGAATAGAGCAGAGAAAAAAGTCGAGTATTCCCTACTTCGAACATTGTATTTTTGTACTGTGTACCTACAGTACATATGTCGTAGCTAACGGAGGCAGTCGGTTAGGCATACATGCCTAACTAGATAAAGGGAGATAGCTCAAATGACCTAGGTAACCGGACACAGGGCCCTTAGTTAACCAGACATGCCTCTTTAAGTACACTCCAACCCATTTGGGAATAGTTCTTTAAGATTCTTATTATATTTGTACTTCAAAATAAATTATATTAAATAATTTCTCATAATTTTAGGATAAAATGAATCATAAATGTCATAATTTTAATTCAAAATACTCACTTCATTGTCAAAATATCGTGCTAACTATGTGAATGTAATTGGAATTCCACTTTTTAAATTACTGTGGGCTGTGGGTGTTCAAACAATAGATGAATTTTTAGTATCCGAAAACACCTACTTATTGGTAGCAGGGGTACTAAGTCTTCTGCTGACGATTGCATGCGTTTAACCCATTCCTACACAATACACAGGTACATCATATCACAAGCATTATACTAAACACATGCAATCGTCAGCAGAAGACTTAGTACCCTTCCTACCAATAATGTCTTCGGATACTAAAAATTCATCTATTGTTTGAACACCCACAGCCCACAGTAATTTAAAAAGTGGAATTCCAATTACATTCACATAGTTAGCACGATATTTTGACAATGAAGTGAGTATTTTGAATTAAAATTATGACATTTATGATTCATTTTATCCTAAAATTATGAGAAATTATTTAATATAATTTATTTTGAAGTACAAATATAATAAGAATCTTAAAGAACTATTCCCAAATGGGTTGGAGTGTACTTAAAGAGGCATGTCTGGTTAACTAAGGGCCCTGTGTCCGGTTACCTAGGTCATTTGAGCTATCTCCCTATATCTAGTTAGGCATGTATGCCTAACCGACTGCCTCCGTTAGCTACGACACATACACCCAAGGCTTCCTTTTTTCCCATTCCCCACTCAAATCCCACTGAAATCCCAATAACACATTTCTTCCCTATAAAACTCCTGAAAATAGGTCTTATCCACTTCTAACCAATTAAATACAGCGCAGATCTAAAACCTACCTCAAGAAACCCACTTTCTGTATACGATCTTTCATCTTATTTGCAATTATAAAAGGCTTGCTCCATATAAGAGTCCCAACCATTCGTTTTTCGTTTTAAATTGGAAATACTACAAAATTTAAATTTTACATGAGGAGAAGGTCATATTCCCTCAAGCTATCAGGATTTCATACACTATGCATTCTATAGGTACTTACTAAAAGAAACATTGAGGAGCAGCTAGGAGATGGGAACCCAAAAAGTACGTAGCTCTCTCTCTCTCTCTGTACCTTAGATACAATCTGTGCCTGTGGAGCCACTTCCTAGCTGCGACATCAGAGGCTTTGGCAGATACCCTAGCCACTTGGAAAGAAGAAACATAATAACTATTGAAAAAGGGTTCCTCCTCATTCAAAGTAGTAATGCAATGCAATGTAATGGAATACTAGTAAGTACTTATAATAGAGGAAGTAAAGACAAGTGGGTTGTGTAAGTGTAAGCATTTGGAAGCTTAGCTTTGCATGAAAGATGAATGGAGCTACTGAGAATAGGAGAGGGAGGGGAGGATGTTAGGTAGGGCAGTGGAGTTGCAGTGCTGGAGGAGGATGAGACAGTTTTGGCGAATACACCTCAGTCTCCTCCACTCGAGAAATGTCAGGCGAAAGCAGAGAGCAGAGCTGTGTCAAATATTATGGCACTAGACGCCCTGACTATTCTATTCATTGTGTGCCTGTTATGTACTCCACTCGACTGCGAAGCTCACACCAGCGGAGGCCCGAAGAAAGCAGAGTTGCTGGCAGTGCAAAACTTGCATTTGCACAGACACAGAATGAAGACGGAGACAGACAGCACAGGCAGAGCTTTCCTTCTGCTGCTGCACACGATTTCTCTGCTGCAATCTCCTCCGCGGAAAGACTAGGCTTTCCATGAGCAACAATCTTGGTTCAGTTCTCCTGTGGTGCACTTGTTCGTCAGTTGTGTTCAGGTTCGCCTAGGCGCTGCGACGACGACGGACAGTCTCACTCCGGCACAGTCCACCTTTGCTTTCCTTGCCCGCAAGTCATCTTTCCACTTGTGAACTGCACATCGCCGGATTCACACTCACTCGCGTCTCATCACCACGTCAAGTCATAGACTACACTTCTGGCCTCACAAATCTGACAACTCTCGTTACAACGAGATAATTCTATCAACTCAGGTGTACTAACTCATCAGCCAACGCCAACTCTGCTAATACACAGCCAACAGCTTTAGAACAAAGTTCACGATATTCCTTTTCCTTATATTCGGAGAAATCCGGGGAGTATAGAGCTTCCGATATATTGAATTGTACACACGAATCCAATCCGCACGGTTTATTGCATTACTTCCTATCATTCTGCTATAAGCGAGTCGTTTCTGTCGAGAGAACTCAAAGTTTCATTTAGAAATATAAATGAACAGTGTTGAACACTACATATACAAAGAATTCGGTAGTATGTAAAAATAGGACGACTATTTGCTAATAAGTACCTACGTACCTTATACAGAGAGGAAGGCGTAGTAAAATTCGTGCTGTGTTTTCAGTTGGGCTGTTCTGTAATTCCCATATTGAATCCAACTTAACACACATATAATTTGACGTTCTGTTTCTCAGGATGACTGGGATCCGGGGATAAATATATAAAAGATACGGAGAGCTTTTATTGCCTACTGACACTGATATCCACAGATATAACAATATCGCACAGTTTCTTATATTGCCCTTGTCTGGCTAGGAAATAAATTGAATCTGGTTTTTCTTCTGGTCCTTCCCGTTGCACTTCGCAGAGCCTCGCCTGTGTATGAACGAGCAACTGTTGTAATTATTCGGTATTATCTATCGCTCTATTTCCACTAGGGCTAAATAGGTCTAGCTACGTGCTGCGGATATACGTCCTAAATATAAATGTATACCTTGGACACTAAATAACTTACTTACTGTTCCATACCTACTACAATTAGATTCTACTGCTCTGTTAACCAGTAAGACTCTTTTATAAACATATTCACTCACTGACTTTGGATTACATCTGGCCCCTTTTGTTTATCTACTTTGTGGAGTCGAACTGTGCGTTTTACACACGAAGCATACTAAATACATTGAAAACAGAAAAGTCTACTTTGAGGATTTGTCTGAAATGGGAACTTTTACTTGGCGAGTAATTATTGCGGAACAATTGACTCTCATCAGTGCTCCTTACCAGTAAGCGCAATGACAACAGTATCACTGAAGTAAATAAACTGTTATTTGTCTTGAAAGGTCATTTGTAGTGGATTCCTGTGTACTGAAGAGTCAGGACAAGAATATACAATTACATTTTCGTTTAAGTGAAACTTCTAACTTGTGTTTTTCTTCTCTCACAGATTCACGACACTTTTCATTCGACTCTGTCACGTAGGACTTTAACTTTACTTCACCCCAACAAAACAGCTTCAACTCATCCATCCGTAATTCGCTTTCTCTTCCAGTACTCACTTGGTAAGATTCTCTTTCAATCTATATACATGTCTCCTAACCATACTTGAGTATTAACTACCCCCCGTCTGTATCATTCTCCGATGATCATGTATTTCCTAGTTTTAGTACAAATTGAGACTCTATAGCAAAAATCCTTTTGATTTCCTCATGAATAATTCAGGATCCAGTAAGCATCCATTCATGTCATTGTATTAGAATTACATTATGATGAGTGCCTGGGCATTCCAGATAATCACAACCAATCCAATATCCTTATTACGACCACAATTCCCGAGCACTCCATATTAAAACAATTTATTCTGCATTCAGCACACTAAATCTCCAGTCCTATTCAGAATCACAATTGGAATGATATCTAATTGGAAAGATAAGTATTAGTGCTTCATGCCAGTTCAGATATGTAAATAGAAATGAAAATTGGATCTAAACCGAAATATTCTAAATCAAAATGGCAAACAGTGGAAGGAATACGAACCTGATTGACAAATTGAATGTGATTTGGGGGAAACATTTCCCACAAAGCAACACTAGTAGCATTGCCCCTCCCGTTCATAAATGATGGAGGCCCCGACGAGAAAACTTGCTCTAATCTAATTACTAATTACAAAGTGACATCTGGATATATTGGCTTCGCCTTCCTCATTCCGTTTTTGCTTTTCGATGGGCGATGCGTTGCCCAAAAAGCTCCATTTCTATACTTCCTCCTTTATTCAATTGGCATCTTTGAACTCCTGTCTTGTCTTCCTTTTGCTAACTTTAAGCTGAGTGAAATGACTTTTATTCTTTGGGCCTCATCTCCACTTTACCACAAATAGTAATCTATTGACCATGCCAACAAACCTCCATCCGCCACAGAAGTGTAGAAACAGAGGGAAGGGAAAACAACGAAATGGGAAAGGAATGACAGTCCAACAGACCAAATAAACATTTCATTTCTTCTACACGACTTGTTTTCATTTCCATCAAACATGATATTCATACGCAACACTGAGGTATCCAATATTCCCAGCCAAGTGCTTTGTACCTCGTAGACGTATCATGTGGGAACACGTATGTGATATCCACGTTCATAACGGAGAATTCAACTTCACAATCGGCAAAGTTGGTTTTCATGACGAATTGACTCTTCCACATGCTTACCTCTGCGAGAACGAAAGAACAACAGAACACCCAATATTATTGGATGCTAATGTTGTGTGTAATTCACTTTAATTTAATTTTGCTCGCTGACTCACGATCAGTTCTCATGTATTATGATTTGATGACTGCAGTCGTCTACGGTGTATTCCATTACTTTCTCATTTCTTTAGTTGCCCTTTGTACATCCACGTCAATACCACCTACAAAGGCAACAACACAATACAAACGCAGATTTTCTACCTATTGTAAATATTCTCTCTGTCCTGCGAGCCTAACATTCTCTACACTACTCGCGAAATACTTTGCCGACGAAAAGCTGATTTCTTTCGTGAAAGCATGAAATTTTCACTCCCTGTCGAACGGCAGCTATCATGTAACCAATACCAGAGTTTTCCAGTGTTACGTGTCCTCTTGCTTACACATAGCATTATAAGCACCTAGCCATTCATATAACTAAAGGTTACCAACTTTAATAGTCTTACGTGTAATGTACTAAAATATAGCGTGTCAGAATTGCAGGCCCCGTAATAATACTTACCTAGTACATTTCATTTCCAAACATTCAGGAACATTATTAGAAAGTTGTTTACATTGTGGTTACGTATGCCATAAAGGCCTTCATATCGAAATTGAAAGTTATTGCTACTGAAGGTAGATATCTTCTCCGTATCTTTTCCAGAACCTTTCTCAACGTATGTTTTTGCACGGATATTTTAATATATTTTAATCATGTGAAGCAAATTACATTAAATTGCCAGTTTTCTGGGAATTGAGAATTAGAGTGGAAATGCCATTTCGGGAAAGCAATTTTCAATGTAAAAGCAATCAATTGGTTTACAAATTTTATACGATTTAACTATGAGCGAAGGAAAATAGTGAAGAATTATGAAACACTTTTTGTGGACGTGGCACTACGTAGAGGTTATTGTGCTTTACAGCGTTATTCTGTGTTTTGCGGATTGTGACAGTGGTAATATTTAGCACGGTGCCAAAGGTTAATACATTAGTGGACTGTTGTATGCGCATATTTTAGTTTCCCATTTATCCCGGAGAGTGCTGCCTTAATGTCAATAAGTGAGAGCAACGAGTTTGATTGAGTATGTAAAAGTGAATTGCTTTGTAAATGTTGCAATGAGAGAGCGAGAGGCTTTTGGATGGAATGAGTTGACTGTCATTAGAAGGAAAAACAAGGGAATAATTGCATAGATAGCTCACCTAGCTAATAGTATAGGTAATGGCTGGATTAACACTGCTTCGCCTGTCTCGGAATTCCACCCTTTTCTTCTCACGAACGATTTTCCTTTTCCTGCACCCAATAACAATGTACAATATTGCCGAGGCTACCTGCTAATAAAGTTGTTAATATTACGTATGTATACTTGAGTCTGTTATCTCGACTGCTACTCTCGCACAATGTGGTTTAGGTAAGCACTGCTGTAGTCTGCGGAAATAGGTTTATATTAGCCAACACTAGAAAGGAATACTTACTCCGAATAAAGTCGAGTGGTTAAACTTACATTAACTTTGTCCTGATGTCGGCAGGACAGAAAAAGGAACCTGGCTTTAACTCTGGGTTAGCACATACTCATTATTATACAAAGACAAAGAGAAAGTATTCTTGTTCTGGTTTACTCCTTTTCTATAAAACTATCGGCTGATACTACAATTTTATGTGTAGTGAGTATATCCACATTGCACTTACTATTATACTCCAAGAGCGACATGTAATGTATATTTTTACTATAGTTTTCTGGTTGACTTTTACCAATCAACTGAAAGTTTTCCGATACTCACTTGTCGTTGTAGTTCATAGTTACGTTAGTATGCTCTGTTCTAAAATCGGGAAAAGTTTTTAACAGGACGTATAGTTCAGCTGAGTTTTAGGGTAAAATTGTCATCTTCCTCTTTTTGTCAACATATCCATAGACTACCATTCCCTAGTCAATTCAGCTCCAAAAGGATGAAGTGAAGTGTTAATATAATATGGACTAGGCAAACTGAGAAAAATAAAATCTACTTATGTATACGAATTTCTCTAAACTTTCCGCGATCATATTACCGGAAATGGGTATGAAACTTTTGCTACTTGTATTCTTTCTGGGTAGTCACATAAACGTATCTGTATTTGCACACATTTATATTAAACAACTATTTCATAACTTTCCTTTGCACAGAACATGACATAACTTAAAATCCGAGCATTTTTGTATTTGCAACAACTTTACTTTTGCTAATACGCATCTCAGTTGTTAGTAAGATGAAAATGCGAACTAGATACTATTTATACGAGGAGCACTAAATTTTAAATTAGTGGATTAGTTGTAACTGTTGACATTTAGTATGCCGCCAATTGATCATTCTCCGTTGTGGGAGACATCATATGCTTGGGTGGTTATTGTTTAACTTGCACCGTTACAACAGACAGGTCGTGTGGGTGAATCACAAGAGTTTACTAGCAGTTCAATGGCTATATGCATAATATAAACATGCATAACGACAGTGGTAAGGACTTTGTAAGTATTCGCAACGATGATATTTAGAGTGCATGTAAAAAAGATGAGGACACATTGTGCACTCAAGTTTCCTTGCCTGAAGGCACGGACATGCACAATGCAGACAGAAGCTAAGCATTAATATCCACAGATAAAATATCCGCATGCATTTTGGTAGTGCCACTACAGCCACCACACAAAACGAACCACCAACCTCACACCGGTACGTTGGCTTTGAATTTGTTAAATTCTATGGTAGAGAAAATGCATAAAATATGTAGTAACAAATAAATAGATATACTGCTGTGACAGACTTATTGGGTAATGGTATTTCAATACAAAATGCTACAATGGAAACCAAACGAATGCGGAACTATGGTATATAGGAAATACAGGGTGAGGAGCGATGTCATGCAACAATTCAAATGAAGTAGTGGCATAGCCACAATAACACTCCATGATGTTATACCAAGGCATTTTATGACCATGAATACATCCGTGCTTTATAGGTACACTCTAAACAGGTCTCTGTCTGTGGAATATGCCAAATTCACATTCTTCCGAGTAGTTTCTCTTTGGTGGGTTACTTTTTGCCTTTATTCCGTATTATGAAAGCAGCCTATACATTTAAAATACGTGTATTACATAGTTTATTTGTATTTTAACTAGATTTTGTATAGAAGAGTGTAAAATTTGGTTTGCACACTGTGAGACGTAATTTTATATATTATTATGCTTATTTTATGTATTGGGGAAGGGAAGTACAATGCTGTGGGCACGGGGAGAAAAGTTTGCTTATAAAAGAGTAGCTGTGCTTATCGTTAGTTAAGTCGGTGTACTTTAGTAGATTGTAGCGAAAATGCTGATTGCGTAGTGTTCCGTGGATGGAAATGTCCTTACCCCTGTGTATTGTAGTAGTCTGTCTGGCTAAAATTCTAACAATAAGAAATATGGGGATTTTTCGTGAAAAAACTCATCTATTCAAATCATTGAGCTGGAGCCCAAGTTGGAATGCTATGGGAGCCATGTAGAAATAAGTAGATACTTTTACTTACACTCCATAACTTTTCACCACTTTTCAAAGTAAACTTATCCCAGTGGTATTCAATGGTCTTGTCCTGTCTTACTCTGTCCTGTCCTATGTCTATTAAAAGGAAAGTGGATTTATCATCATATACATAGTCTGCAAACATTATGCATTAGTAGATACGTTAGTAGGTCGTTTAGTGTGCAGAGAAGAGTTGTTGGAAATGAATGACTCCCTCACTCACAAACAAACAACTTTCCTTCTTTACAATTACTTTTGGTTTCATTCGTATTCACAAAGTACAAACATTATTATGCGCCTAAGTTCACTCACTGAATCAAGACTGTCCATAAAAGTGTATTTAGCTAGGAAGCTAATACTTTTATTTGCTACCTACATTTACATACATGCATGAAATGAAAAGCTCAGTTTTTCATGCAAGTGCAACACAGTCAGATTAGCTAATGCAATATTTTCGAAATGGAAGGTGTTCTGTTCTGTTTTGTCATGTTCTATTTATACATAATGGTAATAGGTCGACACAGCTAAACTTAAACTAACTGAGCCAACGCTAGGTAAAATAACTGCCATGTAACAGTGCACAAGTACCGAGGCAAAACATTACACTAACATTAAGCACGTCATTTGCTAGTTCACATAATATTAAAGTACTCCAGGACATACTCCTGTAATGTGGCCAACTTAAGTCTAGCCCAAAGACCCATTAACATTATTAATTCAACTCTACTAAAGCTAAGCTTTTTTGATCTGATATTTCTCAGAAAAATCCTCATTTCCACTTGGCTGGCAAACAACTCAACTCAACCAACAACACACAAACCTATACACTTAAAACCCGCAACATAAATGCACACTTCTAATATTAATTACAGAAGCCTCTTACTACATTGCTTTGTTTATGTACTACCTTAATATCAAATTAATAAACTCGGTAAACAAAACAGTCCAGATAAGTGCATCAAAGTGCGTATTCGCGATAATTGCACCTAAAAGCCAGGCTAATCCATATTATCTATTGCTTAGCTAAATCTGCACGACGGGATTACGCCATCAGTCCTTTTGCTTGGGCTTTTTGTAGACAGTCTTATAACACAAAACAGAATTACCTACAAGGAAGTAACCATGTGCTCCAATCGTGAGGGAGTGCTCAAACGTTATGTAATCACTTCTGTGGTTCCACGCAAAATGTTACGCTCCGTCTATTCTACGCTCAGTCATTTTTACGGACCGGGAAATTGGGAAATCTCATTGTCGAAAACATTGGAACGCTCTCAAAATATAATGACTGACGCAGCTATATAATATGCTAACCAAAAGACATAATTTGAATTGCTCTTTCATTTCCACACAAATACAAATATATATGGTTGTAGGCCTCTCTCGCAAATCCACCCTGAAGATAACAAAGATTTCCCTTTTG
Source organism: Yoshiicerus persimilis (assembly GCA_020352615.2). Taxonomy (NCBI): domain Eukaryota; kingdom Metazoa; phylum Arthropoda; class Collembola; order Entomobryomorpha; family Tomoceridae; genus Yoshiicerus; species Yoshiicerus persimilis. The sequence goes on from CM060170.1 coordinate 14,644,439, forward strand.
TGGCTTATGCGCTAATTTTCTCATACGAATAGTTGCCCTTGCTTCCAATTGCTTTTTAACCTCATAATAATGTCACCAATGATTTCATTCAAGGATGTGCACACATTTAGATAAGTTGCATAAGTACCATTACATTTTGAAGCGCGCCTTATGCATACACGCAAATGGACGCCCTTCTCGGTAAATATATAAATTAAACATGCATTTTTCAATTCTAAACAAAAAGTTTAAATTAATCATTGACCATTGAGAAAACATGAAAGTTGTACTCTTTTCAGAGCAATTATTAAGTTACCTGACAAACTGTTTTTTGAACACAGTTTTTTTGGAAAATTCACTCTTTTTAGTCATTGCGTAAGATTCGATGATCATTACATACAATCTAAAGTTTTCAAAAACTAATGCCGTAAAAATTAAAAGTTCTAGATAAAAAACATCAGATTTTAAATTCTAGCTATAGTTCTGTCAATGCTCGCTAATCCAGAACATTGGATTAATAGTGAAAATTATGTAATTGCTTTCGTTTAATTACTCAAATCAAAGTAGGAGAGACACTGTCAGGAGAGTTCATTACTACTTTGCACTTCTTGTTAAAATAGTTGAATTGTACAGGAAGACATGACATAATAAAAGAAACGTGACCAGAATTCCAATTTCTAATTTTAACGGAAGATATGATTAAACACGGCGATGTGGAATGTCACTGACAGCAAATTAAGCCGGAAAGAAAATGTGCAGGGAGTTAGTTGAAGATACAAAGATATTGGGACCATTGATGAGAATTTCATTTAAAAAATGTAGAGTTCGCTTCATTTGTATAGCAAGTATGTTCTTTGTAGCACTACGAATTCTGATTGCAATGAAACCAACTCATAATAATTATTTTTTTACAAATGCAAGGAATTACTACGAGTTTTTACCTGCCTTTGAAAAAAAGCAAATTGCTTTACCAATATTATCAAAAGTCTTTTACAAGTGCGCGATGTGTACCCTGACAAAAAATCAAAGAGAGGAGCTCATTCTTAAAGAATCGCAATCGCTAGCATTTCATCTAGAAAAAATGAGGACCTAAAATGTAAAAGTGTCCTATAAAATATAATTATAGTGCATTCCTGATACTAACTGTCTCTTACGGTTGCAATGACTTGAAATCCTAGTATTCTGAGTTAAAGCCGACTTTAGGTTTATGCATATTGTGCAGGTATCGATTTCACATGTTATGACGCCTAAGTTTTACAATACAAACTTGTGCAAGTTGGTTTACTAGGGTAGGTAAATATCAAATGGGTTAGATTTTACATATCAGCACATTGGCACACAAAATTACCAGACATTATTAAGTTTACTATCTATTCTGTTGTGTGTAGGAAGATGAGAAGTAGGTATGGCAAATGGGAAGCATACGCCGTAGTCTTTATTTACTCAAGCGAACTTGTGCATTTGGGCACACAGAATAAAAACACTAAATTAGCTACCGTAAGCAATATTTTATAAAAATTGCTGTCAATACAATGTAATGCAATATCCTGTGCATATGTTCCAAAGCTGGAATTGTGCCAAAAGAGAAGCACCAGAAATTGGCATGATTATTACCAAATATTTTGAAATGAAATTGCACTAAAAGAACTCAACAAAGGTTTTATACACTTAAATCTGAAGAAAATCATCTCTTAGGGTAATTGCAAAAACCCTAGACTTGCGTTTGTTGAAGTGTAGCAGCATTCACATATTTTTCTGCTGATGCGCACGAGTTTAGAGGAGATACTTATTAATAGGATGTCAAGGAACGTTTGTAGGTACGAAATAAAAGAAATCTCAAGAAATGAGTTATACTTCTCAAAACATGAGCATCGCAGACCGGAGTTAACAAGAAACGGATAATCTCTTGTTATAGCAAAGTAAATGAGAAAAAGCTGTTCTCTCTTTTTGACTGATGTTTTCATGTGGTGGCGGTGCGGAATCGTGCACTGGTTAGGAGAGCCAATGTTGTGAAGTGTATATACACGAGGGGCTTTGAGATAAGTCCGACTTGAATTAGATTCAAAAAGCTAGTATTAAAAGCAAAGCAAAATCTCCAGGTAACTTTCTACTCACAGCTCAGTCTGCCAGTCCAGAGAAAATCGAGTCAGTGTCAGTCTACCGTCTATCATTCCCCAACTCTGCGTCTCACTTAAATTCACTTTTCACTTGCAATACTACTTTCGTCTTTATCTGCATTATGAATTTTAACGTGCCCGTCTACCAACTTTTACTTTACAGCAGTACCTAAATACCCCGCATCTTGTAATGTGTGGCAGTCGCCAAAATTATATTCTCTTCCAAACTTTGCATGTAGGATATAGTTATACTTGCGTACGTAGTAGTTGTTCACTGCAGAGTAGTATTATCTGCGTGCACCGATGAAGGGAGGCTAGAAAGTAATGGCAAGATACCTACAGGAAACCAGTAACGCTGTAATTTTAAGTATATCTGTATTTGAGTTTCAGGTTACCAAATTCAATCCAACGAAGGCTAATGATTACTGCAAAAGAAATGAAAATCGAAAAGAATTCGGCGAAACCTACGAAAAGAAAAAATACTTTCTTTTTGGATATCAAATAACTAATAATAGTTCATTCGTGTAGTTTTGCAGCTACATTTCATTGTAAAGATCTAATTAATGGTAGTGCAGTTTTTCAAACTATTTTTATAAGCCACAGTTTTATTTATGGATTATCCTTTGATTACCTTGTGTGCTATAGGTATGTATGTGATTCTGTGTTATTTATCCATAAAGAAGTCAAATTGAACGCATCTACAAGTAATGTACAAAAATTTAAAGCTATAGGAATTGTACAGACAATTATTTACCAGATCATTTTCAATATACTGATCCGTGCCTTTTATAAATGCGTACGCTATTTCCAAACAAAACAGCCTTGTTTAGTTGTACCTGTGATGAAAACGGAATTACATATAAAAGTTTGGTTAGCCTGCGTCTTATTATGTTTGCAAGCTATTGCGTGTCGAGAAAATCATATTTGTACTTCAATGGAAAAATCAACTCCGCGAAACATGTCGTGATAAAGTTTCTCATGATAAAAGTAAATCAGCGAAATATAGAGCAATATGATTCCAAAGTAGGTATACATCAAAGTTCTTCAAAATTAATTGAACAGGGATTAATCAAATTGTTCAGAAAAGGGGAGGCAGCTTAGCATCGAAACTCGAGTTAAAAACTCAATTTCAATAAAACACTGGCGAAACTTTTTAAGAAAGAATCATATTGTACAAGGCTTAAGAGTGAGCAAAGTTATTTGCAAAAGGGCAATCCAGCAAGTAATTTTACATTTTTGCCGTCCCTGAAAGCATTGACAATTTCTCTGGTTGATATCACTAACTGATTCGTTTATCCACGAATTTCATTTCTCATTTGTTTAAATTACAAATACATATTCCATTTGTGAAACACTAAAAAGCAATGACTTTTGGAATATGGGAAATAAAACACCAAATGAAATGGGTGACCTTTTCTTGAGAGATTCCCATTTCCTTCATGTAATCTAATGGTACATAATTTCAATAATTCCCCATGAAAATTTGCCCCGTGTTCTTATTTCTCAAGCCAGAAAATGTACTCTCAGAATGCTCTACACACACGATCTTGAGTACTATGCTATGTTCTTTATATTCCAACTAGGCGATAACCCGTGGGAGACGGTTTACTAAAATCTGGCCGCGTAGGGAATAAATTCGCATTTGCGGAGCTAGCAGCAAAATTTTCCCTCTAATAATGTAAACCCTCTAATAAATCCCTCTAATAATGATTGACAATTTCCCGCAAATGACATTTTCAATTTTCTCTGTTATAAAGTCATGATCGAGTGCTAGGTTCGATTCTCGGTGGGGCGAAAGCCCTTACTGGGATCGGGTAGATATACTGGTTTTCCTGGCTCGGTGATAGTACGGGGAGAATCTTTGAGATAACTCGTGACTGCCAAATTTGACCCAACACCCTTGGGCATTTAACTTAGGATTTTACTTCGCATTTCAAAGCCAAATCCTCAGAATAACTCCATTTCTATATCCTAGCTGTAGTTTGTTTGGGGCGGAACATAACATTGAAGTACAACGGCCTGTTGACAAGTACAAATTAAAAAAATGTACCCTTGAGTTTTCGAATTTACTTTCTAGTATTGAAATGTACCCCAGAGCTCTCGAATTTACTTTCTTGTATTGAAATACACCCCAGAATTTTCGAATTTACTTCGTAGTATTCGAATGCAACCATCGGTTTCGAATTTACTTCGTAGTATTATAATGTAGCCATGAACTTTCGAATTTACTTCGTAGTATTATAATGTAGCCATGAACTTTCGAATTTACTTCGTAGTATTCAGATGTACCCCTATATACCTCGTAGTATTCGAATGTACCCCTTTACTTTGTATGTACACCGTGACGATAAACTAAAGTACCCCCCTATACAGGACCAACCGTAAGTGGCACAGCAAAACTGTTTACACCACTCGAAAGCCAGCCCAAAGTTACATTGAAATCCGTTTTCAATAAAATCGGTTGAAGATAAGTGGGTCAAATAATTCGGTGAAAAATAAAAGTACGAAAATGTACCCGGTTTTCGGTAATTCGGATTTTTCACGGCCGAAAAAAAAACTTTTTTGAAATAACATTTTCACAGCTGCAATCCATGTTATAAAAGTGATTTTTCCTGAATTTTTCATAATAATCGAATAAGGTTGAATTTTCAACTTTTCTGCAATTTTCTTGAAAACCATGAAAATTGTAAAGAAATTGCAAAAAAGTTGAAAATTCAACCTCATTCGATTATTATGAAAAATTCAGGAGAAATCACTCATATAGCATGGATTGCAGCTGTGAAAATGTTATTTCAAAAAGTTTTTTTCCGGCCGGGAAAAATCCGAATCACCGAAAACCGGGTACATTTTCGTACTTTTATTTTTCACCGAATTATTTGACCCACTTATCTTTAACCGATTTTAATGAAAACTTGGATTTCAATGTAACTTTGGACTGACTTTCGAATGGTGTAAACAGTTTTGCTGTGCTACTTACGGTTCGTCCTGTATAGGGGACCTTAGTTTATCGCCACGGTGTACTATTCGAATGCACCCTGAGTTTTCGAATTTACTTCATAGTATTAGAATACACCCCTGAGTTTTCGAATTTACTTCATAGTATTAGAATACACCCCTGAGTTTTCAAATTTACTTCATAGTATTAGAATACACCCCTGAGTTTTCGAATTTACTTCATAGTATTAGAATATACCCCTGAGTTTTCGAATTTACTTCATAGTATTAGAATATACTCCTGAGTTTTCGAATTTACTTCATAGTATTAGAATATGCCCCTGAGTTTTCGAATTTACTTCATAGTATTAGAATATTCCCCTGAGTTTTCGAATTTACTTCATAGTATTAGAATATACCCCTGAGTTTTCGAATTTACTTCATAGTATTAGAATATACCCCTGAGTTTTCGAATTTACTTCGTAGTTTTAGAATATACCCCTGAGTTTTCGAATTTACTTCTTAGTATTCGAATATACCCCCGAGTTTTCAAATTGAACTCGTAGTATTAGAATGCACCCCAGTGTTTTTGAATTTGCTTTACTTCGTAGGAGCGGCGAATAGTTTGATAATTGTTGTGGACGCTGATGAAAATGGATGACCTGCATTTCGATTTCGACAACAGCATTTCATCTTTAGAAGTAGCATTGTAATTTTGCAATAGCTTTCAATTTTTACAGTCGTTTTGTTGAGAAGTAGAATTTGAATTTTTACAGCAGAATTTTGAATTTTTAAAGTAGAATTTGAGTTTTCACAGTAGCATTAGAATTTCTACAGCTTCAATCAGCCCCTTCCCATTTTCTATAGTGTTGCAGAAGAGAGGTGTCTGGGGTAATAGCAGGCCATGCAGACATGGACAGTCTCATTTTCTGATATGGGTATGGGCGGGCACACCTTTTGAACCCATTCAGCTCTTCTTGCATAAGTGCACACACATGGCATGGCAAGGGATTTTTACTTAAAGATATTATGTATTCCACTATAATCCACTTGTATGCAAATTGTAATGCTGTAGTATGCGTTTTGTTTTGTCAAAAGAGTTGGCATTTAGTGTAGTAATGTGTGCATTAAATATTTAATTCATCATTTGTCTTCCAGCTATTTGTGAACTTAAATAATTTAATGAAAGAGCAAATTGGCTCAGAGATATTTCACAAGTCTGGTATCAAATGCCTAGAAGTTAGCGAGGAAATGAACACATATGTTTTAGACTGGCTTTGTCAGTCTTAATTGCTTTCATTGTTTGCCTAAGACCTCAATGCACAATAATATTCCGACGAATAAGATATGGAAAACCATAAAGGAGCACTTGTTGTTAAACCGCTCATTTAGAATGAAATAATAATGCAAGCGATCTTTCAGTTGCGAAAACAAATAAGTACAGCGCCAGGTGTGCTGTGATTCCAAGAGTATGGAGCTTTTCATATATGCTTATGCAATGTCTCCGATTTGCCTTTGGAAGGGTTCGCTACGTTTTCTGTACACGTAATTTAAAGGCAGCTATTATTTATGATATAAATAGTCTACCTGTAACCTAGTACAACTCAATTTAACACCGCTTTATTCCTTTATGCAAACTTAGTTAAGTGACTTGACTGGCTTCACTTTGAGGTGGTATGGCTTGGATTCATTTGAAGGATTTTGAGATAAATGTATCACATTATCCATGTATGTATTATATTAAATATACTGTATTTGGATACTCTTCGTGATGCAGCCAACATACCAGTCTTGCAATTTACAGTCATTCCTTACCTAGGTACTTTGATTGCAAGAAGCTGCTGCGATAGAATGCTTTCATTTTCTTCACAACCTATGGTATACTATATGAAAGTGAGTTTGATATTATGATTGCCTATGATGTTAGCTAGGCGCAAATTAATTTTAGCAAGTCTGAAAACCGCATCAAATGTATGATATGGTAAAATTACACCAAGTTAGGCTTGTGCAATCAGTTTCGTACTGAAATGAACTAAGAATTTTGCCCCTTAAAAATAGATAAATAAAAATAGCTCTAAACCTTTTAGATTTGCAGAAATTTCTAGTTTTCTTTTAACCTAATTACAATGAACTTGACCGTTCAAGCCTGAAAATACAGTTTTGTGGTTTTGTTTGATTGAATGTAAAATTTAATGCATGCAAAATATGCAGATTTAATTTCCTAAGTAAAATCAAAACTTACTATCTTGATCAGCGTTTGAAAATCTTGTTTTGTGAATTTCTCAGAAATGAACTTTAGTTCAAAATATACAATGTAAAATGGGGCAATGTAAACAATTTCAATAGAAAAGAATCTCCTGGCAATTAAATATAATGCGAGAAAAGTAAGACAGAAGTAAGCATATTTTTATGTTTATTTACTGCATTACTGAATTGTTTTAAAAGGCCATGTAGGAATATTTTGGCGTTTGCCATTGAACTATGTTCACCATGTAAGCATGAATTGCAGGTATGAACTATCACATACATATTTGATGGTAGTGAAATGGTATTTATTTATTTGGTAATGGTAAGGGAAACAAATCTGGGGAGAGTGTTGTGGGTTTTGAGGAGAAAGAAGATAACGAGTTAGGAAGGAGTAGATAGAAAGAGTAGTTTGTAAGGTAAAACTTTGAGGAAGGGAATAAATCAGAGAACTGTTGGTAAGTGAAGTAGAGAGAGAAAAGTAGGAAACAACTAACGATAATTGACTAGCATTTGAAGTAGAGACCTGCACATGGGATATTTGCCTACTTAAAATGTACAAGAAAGCAGAAGTGGAGATAATATTGTGGAGGCTGCTCAAACAGAATTTTTGGTTGAAAGTGATGATGCTTATTAAGCGGGAGTGCGGAGAGAGCGGTGGGTAATGGGAGAGCGGGCGGCGAGGGATACCTTTGGGTGGATTCGGTGCGAGTGTAAGTCGTCGTACATGATGCATCACTCAGCATTGTCACTTAACATTTTCGCATAACTTTTCCATTACGCTGTCAATTCCAGTCTGAGAGTCATTTTAACAATCATTCCACAAAGTTGAGTTTAGGGCTAAAAAACCGTGTGGCACAGTTTTAGAATCTGGGAGAAATCACTCACTCCGGATGCGTACTACGGGGAAGTCAAAGTCACTCATATTTCCCTTTCCACATCATCTTCATCCACTCGAGTCGAGCAAAGCAAATGCACCTGGCTTTTTATGTATTTTATTCTCTTCACACCTTTGCTGTGCTCCGTCTCTCTGTCGATGCACTCAATTCGTCTCTACTCTCTCAGAACGAAGTTTAGTCAAATCTGGATGCTCTTGTGGATCAGCGGTTTTCCTGGCATTCGTTGTTATCAATTTCCACTTTCCTTTCTTTACCTTACCTCTTCTCTTCATTTCATCAACTTAGATTCGCAAGATTCCAATTTGCATTGCCAACCTATATAAATATGTATGTCTCTTTTTCTCACTTCATGGCCTCCCTCTCGCAAAACCTCCAAATCTCATCTGTCTCTATTTATGTACAACTCATATTTTCTACTCACTCTTACCCTACATTCTTTTCTTACACTTTTATTCACCTCCTTTTTCCATTTCTATCACGCTGAAACACAAGAATAACTGACATTTGAAATCTAATCTTTTTCTAGAACTTGTGGCGTTGCTCTAACCATGTATTTTTTACTTTCCATAATGTACCAGAAATCGAATTTTATCACGTTCTCATAATATTGCTTTTCCTCATCCCACGCTAGCTATGCCAATCTCTCTCAATGCAAAGTCTTCTCTCGCACTTCAACCGTAACTTATGTCTTAGTGTCATGTAGAAGTATTGATAAATTATAATCACTTTAACCTCCGTGCATAACCGGTCCATAAAACATCGCCTCGCCAAAAAAATCAAAACTTTTCATTTTCGAATTAACGCGTGCGCATCAATTCAACAATCTCTTTCATCCTCCCCACAACCCATTCAAAATACAACATTTTTCAACCTTTCCATCTTCATTTGAATTTACAGTAAAAGTATCTTACAGTGTATTCATATTTGTTTATGCATACTTTTCTTCATTTTTATTTCACTATATTCGAAATATTTTAAATCGAATTTCAAATTAATGCTCCTAAATACTGGAAACTTCACACAATGCATGCAAATAAAATTTTGCCGATATATGTTAGTTTTACATTTAAAGGGAGCTTCTGCGAAAGTCTCCATTTAAATATTTGACGCTGACGACAGGCTTGACATTTGTTATTCTGCCTTCATTGTCTAACTTTGTATTTGTTACACTATCAAGTATTTTAGACAACTGTAAATTCTGTTCTGTTCTACTTCCACTGCCTTCAGTTAATATTTCCTTACCCAGACATGGAGTTGAGGAAATCGGAGTGTTACATAATATATATACGTGTTCTATCTCAGCCATTATTATAACATCCTCTACTAAAATAGGTATGATGTGGAAACGTTGCGACGAATGTGTAAATTGTAGACCATGACAATGCCCTTATTATTGTCAAGTCACGATTTCGGATTCTAACTCTAACCACAGCCAGACAATTCAGTTGACACAGAATATATATTTTAGGGAAGCTGTAGGGAAATAGTTAATTCGATTTTATGGCTTTTCCATTTGTAGTTCATTCAGAGCGAGATTAACAGAGATTACTATGTGTAGAAATATAAAATTGCTGTAGTTGTTGTCTTCTCTTCCAAAACGATTACATATTTCACACGCGGCAACAGAATGGAACATGAAAGCGAAACAAATCCCATGAACTATAAACTGTAGCATTTTGTCATTCTGCATATAATCCATGTGGAAACAAAAATGCTGTCAATTGTACACCGTCAAAAAATACCTTCTGCTAATTCCATTGAAGCGCATAAAACATCACTGTGCTAACAACTAATCACGGTTTTCTACTATTCTGTCCGTTTATTGAACTCAAATAGTATCACAGTGCCAAATTAACTAAATATTTACAATTTACGCTTAACTCAGCTCGTAATTTCATTGTAGTATATGTCTGTGAAAAGTTTTAATGCTTTACACATGGCTGCTTCTGCGGATGAACAGTTGTAGATGCATTTGTGCGAAAGACAACTCTTGTAAGTTGGGAAACGTTACTTATTAAAAAGTTGTCAGAAATATCGCATACCTGACGTTCGTTAACTTAACTTTATTCGTTTGCCTACCAACCTTTTCATTCTATATCTTTTCACAGTTTCAATATTAGGAATGTCGTATTGTTTCGACTAGCTCATTTTTAATTTCTATGGGACACTACTGAAAGCTGAAAGAGGTATTTTATAAAAACTAATTAAAGAGAGGGGAAAGAGTCAAAAAGGTAAGCAGAGAGAAACAAATGGACAAAATAAGAGATTTCCAATTTTATAGCACAAAGGACACAGCATGATGTTTTTTGCAGAGGTTCAAACTTTCGACTAAAGTCAGGCAACGACCCTATCCATCAATTCAAAGTAAACTTCTCATCCGTATGATTTGTCGAGGAATTTTAATTTTGTTGCTGTATAATGATACATAAAGGGAATATCTATTCACCCTCAGCTTCTCATAGCTTTCTATGTATAAACTCCATTTGGTTGAAGCATGATCTCGTATTTGATTGCCGAGCGAAACTGCTAAACTTCCGTGCTGCCAAAAACTTATTCCATTTTCTTGCCTTTTCAGAGTGATATAAAATCCATAAGTAGAAAAATCAGTAGTCCCATTTCTCAGGGTTCACAAACCACTGCTTTGATAGTCAGGCAGATTTCCCCCCAAAAGTCTTTGTAAGAATTAAATAAACGCCCATTCTTTCAAAACTATTCAAAATTTTCGAGTGTGTATTTAGTTAACCATTGTTGGCAATTATTTGCAAAATATCGTAAAGCTCTATTCTACTGAGCAATAGTTTTATTTGAATATTTAATCTCAAAGTAATAATATGAGGCATTTTCTTATAGGAATCCAGGGTTTCTATAAATTGTGTATATGTATTTTTTTTAAATTTGGATAGTTTTCAGGTTACCATAATAGGAAGATATTCTAGGTACTTGTGGTAGAAAAACTTTATTACATTTCACATTTGCAAATAGTAAGGACCTTAGTGTGATAGAAATCGTAGTAATCAAATTTGTTTTAGCTGTGACGAATACCGATGACTTTTACTTCACTACTCAGAACTCTACGGCACTCAATATTTAAGTTATGCAGAAAGGAAATCTTACACGTGCCGGATATAAACATAGATATGAGGAAATGGTGCCATTCCTCATCTCTTACCGATGTTTAATCCAGAAATTTGCAGTGGATGCAATTATTTCTTGTGGCAATTGTTTATATTTATTTGGGAGAGCAACAAAATGTTGTAGATCGTTCAGAATTTGTATAAATTGCAAATATTATTAAAGTTGTAAATATTTATGCACAGAAATAAAGTTGACTGCAAGAAAATTACCAATGAGTACCAATAGAATGGGGATTAAAATCTCTCCCTAATTGATATCAAAAATTGAATAAAACTGAGGCTAAAATCAGCTAGGAGGATATGTGACAATTTACTTGTAATGTAAATGCAGATTATAGTACAGTACTTCATTTTGCAGCAGGAAAGACTGACAGAGAAGCATAAGTCACATGACGTCATGGGAGTAAGGCAATTGGAAGCTAGCGCTGACTTCAATACTGGGTTACAATACGGGTACTATTATATTGGGTTATTGTTTCATGTTTAACTGGAGAAATCTTATCTGGGTCGACATGGAAAGTAAAATAATTTTCTCTTGCTGGCATTAGAGGCGAAGTAATAAAACATGTACATTAAATGTTATATGTGTATAAATGGCATGACATGGTGGTTATTAGAAGCCATGCATATAGCAAACCTGTAGCTTATCTTTCTCAATGTCATTTATAGACAAAACGGCTGAAGATAAGTATGTCAGCCAGAATCAGAGACAGCAAATCTCGCCTTCCAGCTATAGACCGACAAACTGTTGTCTCAGTTGTCTGTTTTGTTAGAATTTCTCAAGTGGAATCTCTGAAACATCTTTAATCTATCACTGCACCGCACTATAGATAGCGACTTATTTCGGTTTTGTACTTAGGATATGCCTGAATACATTCTACCTTGTAATCAGTTATAAGACAGCAGTATACACATAAGGTTCGTCGATAGGTAAGTAATGTAATCCCAAAATATAATTACAGAATCTCAAAGAAAAAGTAGTTTTTGATTTTCGCTTGACTTGAATAAAATAAGTCACGTATAATATTATTGTCGGTTAAAAGATGCCTCTTCTAGTTTTCCAAATGTCTGTCAATGCATGTTTGAGCGTAACTCTTGTGGGACGACTAATGAAAAGCCCTGTAGAAAATCTTCAGTGAAACACTTTCTATGTTTGTTTCCTTACCTCATTTTCAATTCCATTTTTGTTTTCTTTCTTTTAACTACAATCGCGTTCTATCAATAATGCTTTCCATTTCTCTCAACTTGTTTTTAATGACATTGTAGTTTGGCTACTACAAAGGATAAATTTGTTGGGCAGGTTCTTCAATTTCCTGTCTTTCACTCATAGAAGGCATTTCGACAACTTCGATCAAATATCGGCTTTTGCTATTTATCACTCTATTTTTGCCTTAATGTAAAACTAAATAGCTACAGAGGCTAGTACTATACGTGACCTAGCAATAATCCATCAAACTAAATCCTTCAACTTTCATAACGAAAATGACAACTCCTTAATTATTTAACACACTCATATAATTTCAATTTTTTAGACAACTGGGAATTATTTCAATTAGCAAGCTCGGCACAAATTATGTGTGAAAACTATATAAGTGCTCTTATAGGTATGTGGTATTAAATAAATAATATTTAGTATACAGTCTTTATTGAATATTCGTGCATCTTTTGATATGTACCTATATGTATTAGGTAAATCAAATTATAGTATTTGCCATTTGTAGGTTCCATATAGCGTAGTAAGACTTTACACTTTACTTACTTGACTTCGTCACATTACTGAATAATAATCAAGACAGGTGAAGCGAGTTATGCGTTGTGTTGCCTTAGCAGGTCGATGGAAAGAGCTGGAAGCCAAAGTTAGCTCATTTGATTTAGAATGGATGCAATCCAGCAAAATCCTTTAGTTGAAGTCAATTCTCATCATTCAGCTAACAGAAATGGTTATATACGTGATTTGGTTAATATTTCTTAGATAAATAGCCGAAATTGAGTTCAGGGCGCCACATTATACTCTGAGAGCAGTCTCACCATGGGAAATAACTCAGAGGTGGAAATATTAAGAGAAAGCAGCGAGAGAAATCAAGAGTCCCCTGGAAGGTCAAGCGAACCAAAGCAACCCACTCGGAGTCTCGGAGTACAACAGAACAAAGCATTCTGTAACCAATAAATTAAGCATTGAAAATTCTACATGACGAACTAAAGGTTTCCACAACGGAGCGGAGTCATTTCCGAGTTCATTGTAATCCATCTATATGTACAGGGTCTATCCATAGAAAATTTCATGGAAAACGCTTTTCAGTCGACTGGACTATGGATTTGGGCAAAATAAAGACTTATTGAATCGGCAGACTGGATCTTTTGGGTTACATGTACACAAATGTTATTTTATTTCTTCAAAAATTGTCGCAACGTTAGACAAATTAAGATTCAAAAGTTCACTGGAAAAAGTTATCAGAATACAAAATACAATTAATTTTTCAGTTTTCATGTTTTGCCGAAAGACAAAACCCTGGAAACTAATTGACGTTGGGAACTCTGTTCGTAGAGCAGAACCATGTACAACCTCCAGTTGAAATAACATTGTCAAAGAATCATTCATCATTCATAACAAAACGGAACTTTGATTTGTTAAAGAAAATGTCTGCATGAAGGATGGCTTATTATGTATTAGTCTCACTAATGCAGTAAACCATTTTCCATGGCTTCAGAACATACGAACTAACACTTACCACTACCCGCCCTAAAGTTAGATTAATGGCAGACTAATCCCTGATATATTTTACAGCGTTATTTTACCAAAGACAATCTTGAACCCCGACATTTTTTGATTAGCATTTTGCTGAAATGGTTTGCAATTTTCGACAGATATTTAATAACCTAACTTTATACTTGTAATGTCATAACAAGTATGCATAAGTATTCTATTTCTACAACTAAAACTACGAAAATATTTAAGTATACAACTTTAATCTATCTGTAATTGTCCCTGATGGCTAATTAATATTTTGATAAGCTAAAGATGCCAAATATTTTATAAAAATCTGGTAAAACGCAGAGTTACAAATTCACAGAACAGAAAACATGTAGGAAAATATAAAGAATATTTTTTGGAGTCTAAATAAGTAAGCCTCACTCATCACGTGCTACGAGGATAGTAGGGGCCTAGTTTTATTTACAACTTGGCTGTACATTATGTAATATTAGCGTACGGGCAGAATAGTGCTATGTTAGGGGATAGGTTAAATGTTCTTGTAAGTTAAGGTGCCTTTGTGCGGTAGCGTGTGAGTTGAATGAAGGAGATAAAGTAGAATGGAAAAAATCTCAATATTAGCCTTAGAGGGAGAGTTAAGCCAAAGATAAGAGAGGCCTTTCTATTCTTCAGAAAGGTATATATTGTTTAGAGGTTTAAGGTGACTTGGTAGTTCATTCATGCATAGGACAGATTTATGTTCCCAGGCGCTCAATCGACTAACAACTTTAAAATCCTGTGTATTTAGGGACTTGAAGTGAATCAAGGAGAAAGAGAAGAGAATCCCAGAGATTTCGTTCATTTATCTACAGGAGGGACTGATGTACGTGTGAGTGTAGGATGTAAGGGCCGGACTTTCGCGTGTGTTCCTTTATGTTGGTGGGTCTGTCAGTGGAGGAGACGTAGGATGTGCAGATAGCAATAGTTGACTGGTTCACCCTGTGAGAATTTCTCGGGAGTGAAGTCAACTATCAGGGAAATATTATATTTACGTTTACACTATACGGTGTCTTAAATATACAGTCCGTCAGTCATTGTGCACAGCACACTTGCTTAGCTCTTTTTTCATTTAGTTGGACTTTCACTCTTTTGGGTTTATATGTCTAAAATTATGACATGAAGGATGAATCACCTAAGACTAGTCGTTCGTAACTAAGAATAAGACAACTAACACAGACAAGTCCACGCATCACTGACAACTCCTTACATCATCCTTCTATCTATATAATAACAACCAACGACTCTTATTGCTTGTTTCAACTTTCATAACTCTTCCTGTCATGTATGTGTAGTCACTATGTCTTCCGCTCCTATTTACCAACACAGCTCCCATACCACTCCTAAATACATATTATGCAAACACATCTGCATAAATTGTTATGAAATCATTATCTTTCCAGTTTCATATTAGTAAGCTCTTTCATCCATAAAAAGTAGACTTTATCATAACGGACGTCCTTGTCTTCATGCAGAATGCACAAACTTCACATATTTCCAACGTCACTTCTATATTCTAATTTCTACACGAACTTTACTCATTACACACATACTACTATACGTCCTCTGTAGATGCTAAGGCATGTATGCTATTACGCTATTAGACACGTAGTTCAAGGGCTCGCCTTTTAATTGTTTTATCCCCCTTGCACAATATGAAAGAAATTTAGTACCATTTACCTATATGAGGCATGAACACTATATTTATGTTGACTTTACATATGCCAGGGTAGGAACTGGAGACCATGCCTTTGTTTCCTTGTTTTGATTTAGTGTAACGTATCAATTTGCCTCGGAAGTCTTAAACACACAGCTTAGTTTTAGCATTTAACTCTCCAGGAGTAGAGTGGGATAGGTTATAATTCCAACGGAAAGAATAATTAGAAGTCATTAAGACGCTGCGTGTAGGTTGTCACTGCAATAAAAGCAAATTCAATTATCACAATACTACTGTTTATAGGAAACATGCAGTAAATACAAATGTGATTCTACATGCACAATGTACACCATTACTCATTGTCGCACCTTACTATTAAGAATTTCAGGGAGCACGAATCACGCCATAAACAAAAACTAAGGCATCTCAAACCAGGGGAAATATCCCATTACTTTAAATAGTCCCGAACTTATAAATCTTTGTAATTACTGCATAGTCATTACCCCTATAATTAGCACACACGGATTCACATTACTTGGGGACTACTTAAATGTGAACGGCTTATAGTCCTAGTTTTTTAATCTTGTCGCATTTAATTCCAACTTTACCCGGATGGAAGGTTATAAACATTATCAGGACTTGTGCATAAATGAAAAAACTTCTTTACTTTGTTTTAAGAATTATTATCTTAATATCGGGTTTTGAGTATTAAGAGAGGGGGTGGTTTATGTATTTCCTGCAGAAATTTATTTCCTTAATTTGTTAACAACAATTTTAATTGCAAAGTACTATACTATGTATGCAGTTTTGCCTCCTTGGAATTCTTTGAGCCATGGAGCTACCTTTTGACACGTGCTATTCAATGCTGATAAATAAATACTGTATGCATCACTTTTAGTCAATATTGTATTTTACTATAAGCACTTGTTATTTACAAGGTTCAGATATTATTTGTTTGGTTCGTGTTCTTTATTCTGGTTGCCAGTTTTGATGAATGATTTCCTAAAAGTGAAGTAAAATCATTGTTGTGTGCCTCGGGCTTGCTTTACAGGCAAAACAGTGACTTTTGAAGTATCCCAGGGGTCACCCTTGATTCTTTTCGAAACATTTCCTAACCAAAGTTGGTCAGGAAGGGATGCTCTATAACATATAAACACATTAAAACTATACACTGATGTCTCTTAGACAGGTGCTTTCTCCTTTTTGTGTTCTTATTTTGGCGTCGTAAAACAAGTTGTCACTCAGCTTTGTTTGCTGACTTTCTTAAAGATGCTTTCGTTTGCTTAAAATAGCACAACAAAGGAAAATATTATCTTAAATATTTACAACTTGTAGACGGTACTAATATACCTCAGAATGTCAACATGCTTGATTAACTCAAGATGTAATAGGCTTATACATGTATGTGGCTTATACAAAAAATTAGGTTACTCCTTCTTTAATGTTTATCAATCAATTACATAAAAGTGAATTTTCATCTTTCAGTTTTACCGAAATTCTTCGATTTTTCCATCCCTAGGGGCATTAAACCTTTCAGGAAAGCAAACAGACGTCTCTGCTCGAGATAAAATGACGAAATGTAATATCTGTGTTCGCAAGAAAATCAAAGTTTCTATTGAAACTCTTAGATGCATCCATTGATTATGGTAACACACCTTAATGCAGTGCATAAATGCATTTTTAAAAGGACACTACTGAGATCCACATAAAATCTTGTTAGGGGGTATTTCATACATATTTTAAATTTATAAGTATATCACTGAAATGGTTTCAAATAACGATTTCTTGTTTGTACCTTGAGTTTCAGAAAGGTTACATAAGAACAACCATTGTTTTCTGGATTATTTGAAAAATCTGAAATAATAGAGGAGGCCACATGTTTTCTTCACCCAGCTTTTCTCACTCAGAACTCAGAAACTTAGTTTGTTCGTTGACACCATTGTAGACGACTTAAATTGGAAATCGTGCAACTTTTGAGTAGGAAACCGCCTTGTGGTTATGATAAGTATTTCAGTTTTAGACTTCTGTGGCTATCTTGATATATTTCTTAGTGATCAATGGCAAATTCTGTAGTTTAAAGATATGAAGAAATATTGGTTTGGAACCCTTTGGGTAGATTGCATGTTGTATTTTGTTATGTAATAATTTATCTTATCTGTCATTTATATTACCGTAAGTAAATACTTGTCGCATATTGACAGATATATTCACATTTGCGATGTAAGTCTTAATTAGGTATCCCGGAGGAGATTATCCCGAAATAAAAGGATAGAAAAGTTTTCCAGGAGATTCAGACTGCAACCGCAAGTTACACAACTTTTTAGGAAAATCGATACTTATAAACATGCACAGTAAGGATAAGTGGATGTAGCATTCCTTCGGCGAGCTCCATACATCCATTACACATATTAATAATTTGGGAGAAACGTGAAAGAAAACCGCTAGAAGCAGTAAATCTTGTAATACTATAAGAAATGCGATTTGCGATGTGTACACTAACTCTGACTGACTTTAAATGTAGAAATAAACTTGCTAACAATAAATGTTTGTTGTTGCTGACGTAGATAAAGCATATATACAATATACGAAAATAATCCGAACTCCCCTCCCGTTTTCCTCAAAGTAGTGTATAGTCAATATAATAAATACTTGGAACCCTATACTTTCGTATTGTGTAACAAGGTGCTACAAACTGCACATTATGATCTAATCAAACAAAGAAACCCTATCATTAAATCAAGATTGATTTAGCCAAAGTTCTTGTTCGTTATTTCAGCATGTATTTAAAACGACCAACTTTTAACTGAGAACTACGCAGTAGTGGGTACAATTCAAGGGTTTTATCAAACCCACGCATTAAATACAGTTCACTTTACTTTAACATAACTGTCGAAAACAAACCTACGTATTACACCTTTCCTTAAAAAACATAAAGTACAAATTTAGGTATAAATGGGTTTTACAAATTTTACAAAGTAAGTCTGAACGTGATTGAAATATTAGGGGAATAACTTTCAGGTAAATATATGCAAATGATTGCATTTCTTTGCATGCATAAAGGCGACAAGGTAAAGGATGGCCAGGAGGGAGGTCATTGGAAAATGAATAGTTTCTGGTCACTGGTTCGAGGTTTAGCCCATGTGGACAGTTCTTGAATTGACTGTTTTAGAATTGCAGACGAAGGTTTGTGCCTAAGAAAGATGTTTATGCTATGATTTTGCTTGCACACAGGTGGCATTTAATATGTCGACGTCTAGAGAAGAAAACTTGGGAGCGACGGCATTGGCTGAGCAAATGAACGAGACGGAATTCAACAATGCGACGAACATAACAACGGACCAATCTGACATAATTTACCAACCAGGAGTTCAGGCTATGTTCTGCTTAATCTATACGACAATATTCGTCCTCGGGTTATTTGGAAATGTGCTCGTTTGCTACGTCGTTTGCAGAAATAAAGCCATGCAAACAGTTACCAACTTCTTCATCACAAATTTGGCACTGGCTGACATCCTCCTCTGCAGTAAGAAAGAAATGGTCATTTCAATTATTTTATTTCACTGTGAAATCGTCATTCCAAAACTAACTTTTTCCATGGAAATCGCAAGTTAGTTATATTATCCTTCCACATTGATACACTTCACTCCTTTAATTCTCTAATATATACATGGCACAAGCAAAAGTCTCAATTTCACTTTTACGCATTAATTACCAAACTTTTCTCTCGGCTTTTCTTCTTCGTATAATTTCCTCTCGGTTTCAATTATGCCAGTGTTTTAGGTACCCGGCTCATCTACCTATGACATGACTTATTGTTAAACGTGCTTTTTAAGAGTGTAAATATAGGAACGAGGTTGCAGGTACCACTGTGGAGAAGAATTTACCAAGTAAAATACTCTTAATATTGAGAAAACTGTTCGCCCTGAAATTGTGACATAGATAGGTAGAGTTTGTGAGAGTTAATGTCTGATTCATTCCTGCGAACTTTCAGTTGGCGTTTAGAGTTACTTTTTTATTCTCTGGGTTAATAATTGTGCAATTAGTTAAAAACACACGAATAGAGACATATGAGCTGGTGAGTACATACATTATTTCAATGTTCCCCAATTCCTACCTTTCATCCCGAGTTTCGTGAAAGTAAAACAATTTTTTTATTATGATATTTAATGGGGAAATATAGCCACACCAATGGATTTTATACTTCACGATATTTTTTGAAGGGAGTCATTAGTAAGGTACTATCACTAATTGTAAGTTCAGCAGACCATTTTTGCATACCGTATGACGGCAGCATCTTATATTGCACATAATTGCAACCTCAGGTACTATAAGCTATAAATTATCGTTAATAGGAATTAATACCCACTCTGTTCTTTATCAACTTGAATAATTATGATTTTCATTTTACAGGATATAAATTATTTTTAATATTGCTTAGTAAATAATTTAGATCTGAATTAAACAAATTCTGATAAATAGTAAACGTATTGATTATGTGCATACATAAAACAAACTAAACTTATCAATTTAGCGAGGCAGAAAATCAATGGGACAAGAGCAATATATTTGTGGAGAATCGTAATTTACTACGTTCTTCTGGTAATGTTATAATTTTTGCGTTCGTTAGTACAAATGAGTGTTTAATAACCCTTCATTATTCATTATTAAAGTTAGAAATATCCATTACATGTATCCGGAGAGATGTTGGTCAGGTTGACTTGTTTGGATTAACGAGTGAAGATTGGGCATGGCTGTATATGGAAGCTGTAGTTTGTGTTTTGTGATTGAGTAACGATGTGAGTATGCCAGTCCCTAACAATTACTAAATAGTAATTGTTATGAGCTGGGATAATGATTAAGAATAAGTAATGTTTGTGGGTTGGGTTGCATATTTGTAGAGTGACTGTGTCTGTGTAGCGATGTTTTGATTTGGGATGGGTATTTGTGAGTATTTGCGAGAGTGGCGGTGGGGCAGGAGAGAAAAGTAAATGTTGACTGTTGGATATGGTTTTTAGTGCTGGCCGTTCCATTTACACCGTTGTATACATTTCTGGGAGAATGGATCTTCGGTCGAGTTCTTTGCCACTTGGTTCTTTACGCTCAAGGAACGAGTGTCTACATTTCCACGCTCACACTGACCTCGATTGCCATCGACCGATTCTTCGTTATCATTTACCCATTTAAGCCCCGAATGAGACTCACCACTTGTTTGTTCATCATAACGAGCATTTGGGGGTTCGCACTCATATCCACGCTCCCTTACGGCATTTGGCTCCAGTACAGCGAGAGCGACCAGAAGTACACGTGCAACGAGGACTGGCCCAGCGAGGAGATTCGCCAGGTGTTCAGCGGATTCACGGCCACCATGCAGTTCATCCTCCCCTTCATCCTCATCACCTTCTGCTACATCCGCGTCTCCCTCAAACTCAGCGACCGCGCGCGCTGCAAGCCCGGCACCAAGAACTCCAAGAAGGAAGCCATCGAGCGCGAGCGGAAGCGCCGCACCAATCGGATGCTCATCGCCATGGTGGCCATCTTCGGTTTCTGCTGGCTCCCCCTGAACCTGGCCAACCTCCTCAACGACGTGGTCATCGACGCCGACAACTGGGGTTACTACAACCTCTGCTTCTTCCTCGCCCACGCCCTCGCCATGAGCTCCACTTGCTACAACCCATTCCTCTACGCTTGGCTCAACGAGAACTTCCGCAAGGAGTTCAAACAAGTCCTCCCCTGCTTCAATGCAGGCCCCGCGGAGGCCAACCGCGTCCGCAGGTTCCTGTCCGAACGGACTTGCAATGGAAACGAAACGGTCCAGGAGACCCTCGCCCCCTCCGCCTCCGGGGTCCACGTAGAACTCGTTGCCACCACTGGAAAACAAAACGTTAATGTCCTGGAAACAATTGAGGAGCAAACTTCCGTGTCGCAGACCGCCATAAGCTACGATCAGGCCACTGCCAAATATTCCACCTCCACAAACCAAGTCGAAATTCACATCCCGGAGACTAAAAGAGAATCGCCCAAATCTATCCTCAATAATGACACAAATGCTCTCGATGATGACGACGGTAACTACTCCGATGGCGGCGCACCTGAGAAATCAGAGGAAGTGTCTCTTACTGCACAAGTATAAAATTCAATCAATCTCAGTTCCGTGCAGATTTCCTTTTACGGCCTCTTTCTCCTGTTACCTCATCCTTTCGTCCTTTCTGTTATATCCCAACATTCCTTTCACAGCTTAGAAATAATCAAATACATCAACTTTTCTTCGCCGCTCTTATTCAGACTACAAAAAATTCACTTTGGCCGCTTTCACTCTTCAATCTTTTGTTGGAGGGGCGATTGTAAAAACCATTGACCTTTTGCTAGGTATTGTGTAACACGTGCAAATATTACCACTTTCTCAAATTCGTAAGTGTGAACTATTTGTGATGCAGACAAACCTGGAGATAAGAAAATTTTCGCATTTAGAATACTTCCTTTTCCTTAGTTTATTGGGAAAATTGCAAAATATTGCCAGGAAATTGTTTTTCTACTACGCGGTTACACGAAAGGACAATTTTAAAAGTTCAACTCTCTAAATGATTTTCTGTTTTCCATCATGTTTCCCTATTCAATGGGCGACAATAGAAGTACTTCAGATAAAAACATTCTACATTAATTAAGCAAAAATATTTTTTGAATATAGATAGGCAATTGACATATGAACCACTCTGATGTTATGATAACATACTTATAGAATTCATACAGTAGTATTGCATAGAGGTATTACCATTACCACTGATTACACATAGCTTACTAATTTGAATATTCAGTGCTTTACGATTTTTCCGGTTTAATCATGTTGGGGGCCAACAATTGGTTTTGGCTTAAAAATTTGCATATATTTTAGCTGTGACCTACCTGTATTCAGTAATTTAATACTGTATATCGGTATTGGAAGGATGCTTTACTTTATTGAGAGATATACTAGATTTAAATTGGTGTATTTATTTTACATAAATATTTGTTGTTTGAATTCTATATTTTATCATGGTCAATTATATACTGATTACCAATGCACGAAAGATGTGTTTATTATATTAAATATTCTTGCCCATGTTATTATTTTTTATTTTAAGTAAGGTCACGCAAACATGTGTGATGTCTATACCTTGTTACTGTAAATATTCTATTCTGAAAAAGTGACTTTTAAGTGGAAAGGCTTTTACTGATTGTGATTTTGCTGTTATCATGGGGATGACTACGATCTAGCTGAGTAATGAAGAACGCTGGGATTGCAATCTGAGTTTTGCTTTACCTAACCTGATATTTGTAATTGCATAAATAAGGTGTACTGTAATTCCGTATTTGTTACTCGACAATTTACAGCTAACACGAACGATGATATTAGATTATGACTGTAAAGTTGAATTGTGTAACATAATGAAAATATATTAATAGATTATCTATGTAACGTTACTTTGGAAGTTAAAAGGTCAAAAAATGATGAATGATTTTGATCTCTGTATAATTAATGGTTACTGAATGTTATTCTTAGTGGTAATGATAGTAAAACGCTAATTCAGTATTATGTTGGTTACGAAGTATTGCTATAGTATACGTAACATAATTCCTAGATAAAATTATTGTATTATCAAGAGCAGTACATAATTTACATCATTGTATTATTTCGGTACATAAATGTACATGTATCGTCATATGACATAATGTGTATTTTACCTAATGTACATAGTTGGTGAGAGATAAAATTTACGCTCAAACATTTAAAATGTCGAAAACGTAGGAAAGGGGTCCAAAATATTGGAAATTTTGGTAAAACATTGGAGAGAATTAGATAAAAAGGTTACATTGACTAGTTTATTACCTTGTCTAATTCTTGGCTCGAAAAGTGTCTATTGTTAAATGTTACAAATCTAGGAACGTAAACATTTGCAAAGCATCTACTATCCAAAATAAATAGATATTTATACTAAAGCTACAGATTTGAGCTGGCATATATCATATGACTTAATGTTGAGATTTTAAGAACAGTGATAGAATTAATTATACCCAAATAAATGTGAGTGCTAACCACAGATCTATTAATTGAGAGAATATTAAAACACTGGTCTAATATAGATAATCTACTTTATACTGGTAGTAGACCAGGGTGCTGTCGCAGTTGTGCTATATAGCGTTAACAACCTTAGGGGCAATGGTAGATTCTAGTCTATACTTAAAAGTTGTAAGATCTAACCTGTTACATAAAGTAAGATATACTATTTAATAATGTTTTGAATGAAAAATCAGATAATTATTATTATATAATAGGAACTTATAGGTGTTATGCTGGTAATTGAAGCTTTATAAATGTTGTTAAATGCACAAATGTTAAGCAGAATGCAAATTACAAATGATATTGATTTCCTAAAAGTGTAAGACTATAAAATAATCAAGCTGGACTTCGGAATTCAAAAATTCGTTATTGAATTCAAAATCTATACCACAAAACATTATTTATGGCGTCGTTTACATGAATTTACATACATTTACATAAAATATAAGTGATTCCAATTAAAAATTTATGCTAATCGCAACCGATGTGTACCGAAATCATCATTTTAATTGGACCGACACTGTTACTTCAACTTACATGTAAATGCAATTGTCAATTTTCTAATAAATGGATAAATAAAAGCTCTGGTATTGAATATTTAAGTATAATTGAGTACCTTACCAAAAGTCAAATGTTGGATAAAAATATGATATGTATGTAGATGTTGTGGTTGGAAATATGAATAAAAAAGATTTTATGTCAGACTCCCTTGCGTCAGTCATTACCTGCTATTGGTATACTTTTCCCTCATATTATATTATTATTGCAATACTTAAGAGATTAACAGCTAAGTACAAATATCAGAAAGGGTAACTACAATATTTTACGGCTTGTTGCTTGAGATTAATTACTACCAATTAGTTTTTGATGCTAGCAAACTGAAATTCCGTATTTACCCTCAACACGTAAACACGATACATAGAAACATAGCACATGTGTATTATCTATATATATTGGTACAAAGATATAAGGATGTCATCTCTAATCTCCATTTAATGATGCTCCAATGCCCACAAAGGGAAATCTGAAAGCTGGAAAGATGAAGAGAGCACTGGTTGCGAGTTATTGATAAAAGCAGTGTGTATGAAGCATTTACTGAAGATAAGTGGTTATTGGTTAAGAATACTGTACCAGTGGAAACTGAGAAACAGTTTTCTTGAAAATAATCTACACGCTAGGAATTAATGAATGTGGAGGAAAGTTGCGAAAGAGTGTTTCTGACTTTTTCAATTAGTTCTCTATAAATCGACCTTAGAAAATAAATAAATTTAAATTACATTACACACCCTAAACTTTATTTGACTTTGATGCGCATT
This sequence comes from Yoshiicerus persimilis, assembly GCA_020352615.2. Classification (NCBI taxonomy): domain Eukaryota; kingdom Metazoa; phylum Arthropoda; class Collembola; order Entomobryomorpha; family Tomoceridae; genus Yoshiicerus; species Yoshiicerus persimilis. The sequence goes on from CM060170.1 coordinate 14,669,560, forward strand.
AGAGAAGACGCAATTTATTTGCAACAAAATTCTGAGAAAAAGTTCTTCGTCGCTGGGAGCAAGTGAATGTATTTGGATTGATGGTAATTCAATATTGAGTTACGAATGCCTACATAATTAAAGAGTAAATCAAAGATATCTCCCCATTAAGGTTGTCATTGTAATTTGAGCCTTTCAGATTATATCTTACCAATCAGTTGGCTATCCTGGAAAAGCAATTAGTACTTAATTAGTAGAGAACTACTTTGATGATTGCAGAATTGTAAATATTGAGTTACTTTGAGTTACATGAAAACAAAACAAATGAATTGTTATTTGATAGCCTCGTGAATCATGGACATCCCAGATTCACAGAGAAAGTTCTCAGCGCTTATGTATTTATTTGACTAACGTAGAAAAACCAATTTCCAACACATTTATTACTTCTACTGTAAATAAGCGTAATAGGATATTCTTACTGTCCTAAAATCGTAATATGAAACTGTATTTATTGGGTAAACATTTCTTTACTGCGTAATGCCATTGTTTATAAATAAATATTTTTGTTTTCTGGAAATAATGTTGTACAAAGATCAAGTACTTATTTGCTGTTTAGGCATTGCGCAAATAAAACAGGTTATCTTGTTAACAGAAGCATAAACTATAGATTACATCTATAACTGTGTTTATTTTACAGCTTTTACAGCACAGATTTATTGAAGAGGATATTTTTAATATACTCAAGTTAAAGTAGAGTGATATTAAAATCGAAATTGCAATACTAATAAATGTTTTCTGAGTAGAACTTAAAATGTTTCGAGAGATGAGAATAATATCTAGGAAATGGAAGCTACTAATTCAATAACAGTAAGTATCTGTAGTGTACTTAAGATCATATCTTGGAAAATATGAGAATAGTTTAACTGTCAATTTATTGTAACAATTAGTCTAGCCCTAGAGAAATCCAATTACTTAACTCTGTGTAAGCAAGTCTGTATGCGTCTAACCAAAGGAATAGACACAAGTAAAAAAGAGACAAGCAAAGAAGGAAATTTTCTTTTATTTGTCCCACAATTCGGAAATCATTTTTACAAATATCCTCTACTGCTGGTTTTCCATATTCGTATCTCTAGGACTAATACCCAGAATATGTGTAAGAACCGTCTGATTAGTTTTGGTATAGGGAGTATAGTCTCCCTTTTAAGTGTCACAGTGATGTATAGTCCACGCCACTGTTATCGCATTAGAAAGAAGAGAAGTAAACGATGCAAACATCAGTTACATTGGAGAAAGGAGCAGATTCGTTTCGGATTGAAATCGAAGCAATAACGGATTTAATATCGACTTAAGTAATGCCGAGTCAAGCCAACAAAACACACAGATAACAATATTGATGAGAAATGTAAAGGGGGAAAGGAAAGCACATTTCGGACTCTTGTGTATGAATGTATCTTCGATATGATGCTAACCAGAGAATAATAATGGATCATATTCATCTTATCGCCAGGCTAGCCCATTTTCTTAACAGCAGAAAAATCCGCCTTGTAAATATCCTTTCCTTTTCATCCGTTTTTTAGTTTCTTCTTCGCATACAAGGGAAGCCAATCGGAAAAGTTGCAAGTGTTGCTTCCATATGGTGTCCAATGCACTAGGTTAGTATCATAATTTTTGTCTTGTTTCGACGTTGGAAATATACATACTTATAGTTTGGAGTTTAACCAGGGAGCAGAAAAGTACCTTTTTAGCTCTTTTGCTTCGTTTTGCTTTAATTAAATTTCCAATTGCTTTTTTTTACTTTTAAATAGCTCTTAAAACGAAGCACTAAAAAGCAATTTAATTTTTTCCTAACTCCACTGCAACCCTTTGCTATTTGATTTAAGCTTTTAAAACCAAGTTTGCTTTTCGCTTTTTTGTTCCATGAGTTTAACAAACCTCAAATAATGTCTTTTCAGTATAACGTGGGTTAGAAATATTCCTGACTTAGAAAACAATGTTTTTGATTCATGTATGATTTGCACCTATAAAACGCATGAAAGATGGGGAACAGAAGGATGATAAGTTTTAAATAGTAATTATTTATTTTCTTATACGAATATAAAATCGCTGTTGCAGACATTATCGGTAATTAAACGTATAGGATTACAAGCTACGACTTATTATCATATACAATTAATCTTATATGTTTATTATAGTTCGAGTTAACCCAATTAAATACAACTTTTAAGCGTCACAATTGATTTAATTAATTACAAAGATAGATTATATAGTTTCTGACTACTATAACCAGGACCTGAATCGTATAGTTCAGATTGTGAGATATGGTGTAATTAATAAGACATGACATTAGAGAAGAGACACAAGAGAACGGGTTTTTTAGGCACTATGTTAAATCAATTTTGCTTGCTTTAACTGCAAGGTAGCATTTTATAGCATTTAAGGAACTTAATCCATGAAATCCCCTTACCAATTAAGAAAGCGACACTCAGAAGACCAGCCACCGGCACAACTCTACTTCGTAATTAAACTGCATATTTTTTCTTGCCAAACAGAAATCTTCCTGTAAAAGTGTATGCACTATAAAATTGTAAAACGTATTTGCAAACAGCTAGCAAAAGGAAATTATCTAAAAAGATTTGTAATTTTTTATGCTGAAAAAATATGTGTAAGCAAAAAACATTCTTTTTACGATATCAATCCTTTTTGCGATATCACCAAATTTGCATTGCTTGCTCTGGATATAGAGACAAAATTCTCAAAACGTATTAGATTTTGTAAGTCGACATGTGGTGTATTGATTACCAACTAATAAATGCTGTTTTCAAAAATTTTGCTTTGAGCAATATTTCCAAACTGTAAATATATTTGCTCTAAATGATAAATTAATACTGGAATCTACACGAAATGCAAAGAAATCTTAATTAAAATGTGAACTGTCACGAAAGTGTGTCTAAATCTGGAGAATTGACTTTTATTAGGATAAAATTATGTCACGATTATTGTAAAATTAAAATCAGAAGTAAATATGGACGTACTATATACTTGAGATAAATATACCCCTGATGTAAACTGTAAAGAATGGTTAAATGTGTTTTAGTATAGGATATGAATTCATGGATGTGTGTGAAGTTGGACAAAATTTTTGTACAAAATTTTTGTACAAAATTTTTGTACAAAAAAATTTTGCCCGCCCGAGGGAACATTTTTCGGAATGTTAATCCAAAGTGAAAATAAAGCAAAAGCAGTTGCATTTCCCCTTAATGTAGTTACAATATGTAAAATTTTTAAAAAAAAGTTGATTTGAAGGTCATACAAAATAATATTGGTATGAATCTGAAAATCCCATAAAAAATTTCCCTCCAGAATCGAGCTTATGTGAGATAGCAGAGTTGTAGAGTGACCTCTAGTGTGCCAACATCAACAATAAAAAAAGTGGGCCTTTTTATACTTTTTGAAAAAAATCAATTTGAAAAATTTGGATTTTGGAGAAATTTGCAAGTGCCATAAAAAAATTTCCTTAAGTGATAGGAACAATGTGAGGTAGCAGAGTTGTAGAGTGACCTCTAGTGTACCAACATCAACAATAAAAAAAGTGGGCCTTTTTATACTTTTTGAAAAAAGTCAATTTGAATGTCATACAAAAATTTTGTATGAAATTTCAGGTGTCATAAAAAAGTTTCCTTAAGTGATAGGAATAATAAGAGATAGCAGAGTTGTAGAGTGACCTCTAGTGTACCAACATCAACAATAAAAAAAGTGGGCCTTTTTATACTTTTTGAAAAAAGTCAATTTGAAAAATTTGGATTTTGGAGAAATTTGCAAGTGTCATAAAAAAGTTTCCTTAAGTGATAGGAATAATAAAAGATAGCAGAGTTGTAGAGTGACCTCTAGTGTACCAACATCAACAATAAAAAAAGTGGGCCTTTTTATACTTTTTGAAAAAAGTCAATTTGAATGTAATACAAAAAATTTTGTTTGAAATTTCAGGTGTCATAAAAAAGTTTCCTTAAGTGATAGGAATAATGTGAGATAGCAGAGTTGTAGAGTGACCTCTAGTGTACCAACATCAACAATAAAAAAAGTGGGCCTTTTTATACTTTTTGAAAAAAGTCAATTTGAATGTCATACAAAAATTTTGTATGAAATTTCAGGTGTCATAAAAAAGTTTCCTTAAGTGATAGGAATAATAAGAGATAGCAGAGTTGTAGAGTGACCTCTAGTGTACCAACATCAACAATAAAAAAAGTGGGCCTTTTTATACTTTTTGAAAAAAGTCAATTTGAAAAATTTGGATTTTGGAGAAATTTGCAAGTGTCATAAAAAAGTTTCCTTAAGTGATAGGAATAATGTGAGATAGCAGAGTTGTAGAGTGACCTCTAGTGTACCAACATCAACAATAAAAAAAGTGGGCCTTTTTATACTTTTTGAAAAAAGTCAATTTGAATGTAATACAAAAAATTTTGTTTGAAATTTCAGGTGTCATAAAAAAGTTTCCTTAAGTGATAGGAATAATGTGAGATAGCAGAGTTGTAGAGTGACCTCTAGTGTACCAACATCAACAATAAAAAAAGTGGGCCTTTTTATACTTTTTGAAAAAAGTCAATTTGAATGTCATACAAAAATTTTGAATGAAATTTCAGGTGTCACAAAAAATTTCCTTAAGTGATAGGAATAATGTGAGATAGCAGAGTTGTAGAGTGACCTCTAGTGTACCAACATCAACAATAAAAAAAGTGGGCCTTTTTATACTTTTTGAAAAAAGTCAATTTGAAAAATTTGGATTTTGGAGAAATTTGCAAGTGTCATAAAAAAGTTTCCTTAAGTGATAGGAATAATGTGAGATAGCAGAGTTGTAGAGTGACCTCTAGTGTACCAACATCAACAATAAAAAAAGTGGGCCTTTTTATACTTTTTGAAAAAAGTCAATTTGAATGTCATACAAAAATTTTGTATGAAATTTCAGGTGTCATAAAAAAGTTTCCTTAAGTGATAGGAATAATGTGAGATAGCAGAGTTGTAGAGTGACCTCTAGTGTACCAACATCAACAATAAAAAAAGTGGGCCTTTTTATACTTTTTGAAAAAAGTCAATTTGAAAAATTTGGATTTTGGAGAAATTTGCAAGTGTCATAAAAAAGTTTCCTTAAGTGATAGGAATAATAAGAGATAGCAGAGTTGTAGAGTGACCTCTAGTGTACCAACATCAACAATAAAAAAAGTGGGCCTTTTTATACTTTTTGAAAAAAGTCAATTTGAATGTCATACAAAAATTTTGTATGAAATTTCAGGTGTCATAAAAAAGTTTCCTTAAGTGATAGGAATAATGTGAGATAGCAGAGTTGTAGAGTGACCTCTAGTGTACCAACATCAACAATAAAAAAAGTGGGCCTTTTTATACTTTTTGAAAAAAGTCAATTTGAAAAATTTGGATTTTGGAGAAATTTGCAAGTGTCATAAAAAAGTTTCCTTAAGTGATAGGAATAATGTGAGATAGCAGAGTTGTAGAGTGACCTCTAGTGTACCAACATCAACAATAAAAAAAGTGGGCCTTTTTATACTTTTTGAAAAAAGTCAATTTGAATGTCATACAAAAATTTTGTATGAAATTTCAGGTGTCATAAAAAAGTTTCCTTAAGTGATAGGAATAATAAGAGATAGCAGAGTTGTAGAGTGACCTCTAGTGTACCAACATCAACAATAAAAAAAGTGGGCCTTTTTATACTTTTTGAAAAAAGTCAATTTGAAAAATTTGGATTTTGGAGAAATTTGCAAGTGTCATAAAAAAGTTTCCTTAAGTGATAGGAATAATGTGAGATAGCAGAGTTGTAGAGTGACCTCTAGTGTACCAACATCAACAATAAAAAAAGTGGGCCTTTTTATACTTTTTGAAAAAAGTCAATTTGAATGTAATACAAAAAATTTTGTTTGAAATTTCAGGTGTCATAAAAAAGTTTCCTTAAGTGATAGGAATAATGTGAGATAGCAGAGTTGTAGAGTGACCTCTAGTGTACCAACATCAACAATAAAAAAAGTGGGCCTTTTTATACTTTTTGAAAAAAGTCAATTTGAATGTCATACAAAAATTTTGAATGAAATTTCAGGTGTCACAAAAAATTTCCTTAAGTGATAGGAATAATGTGAGATAGCAGAGTTGTAGAGTGACCTCTAGTGTACCAACATCAACAATAAAAAAAGTGGGCCTTTTTATACTTTTTGAAAAAAGTCAATTTGAAAAATTTGGATTTTGGAGAAATTTGCAAGTGTCATAAAAAAGTTTCCTTAAGTGATAGGAATAATGTGAGATAGCAGAGTTGTAGAGTGACCTCTAGTGTACCAAAATCAACAATAAAAAAAGTGGGCCTTTTTATACTTTTTGAAAAAAGTCAATTTGAATGTCATACAAAAATTTTGTATGAAATTTCAGGTGTCATAAAAAAGTTTCCTTAAGTGATAGGAATAATGTGAGATAGCAGAGTTGTAGAGTGACCTCTAGTGTACCAACATCAACAATAAAAAAAGTGGGCCTTTTTATACTTTTTGAAAAAAGTCAATTTGAAAAATTTGGATTTTGGAGAAATTTGCAAGTGTCATAAAAAAGTTTCCTTAAGTGATAGGAATAATAAGAGATAGCAGAGTTGTAGAGTGACCTCTAGTGTACCAACATCAACAATAAAAAAAGTGGGCCTTTTTATACTTTTTGAAAAAAGTCAATTTGAATGTCATACAAAAATTTTGTATGAAATTTCAGGTGTCATAAAAAATTTACTTAAGTGATAGGAATAATGTGAGATAGCAGAGTTGTAGAGTGACCTCTAGTGTACCAACATCAACAATAAAAAAAGTGGGCCTTTTTATACTTTTTGAAAAAAGTCAATTTGAAAAATTTGGATTTTGGAGAAATTTGCAAGTGTCATAAAAAAGTTTCCTTAAGTGATAGGAATAATAAGGGATAGCAGAGTTGTAGAGTGACCTCTAGTGTACCAACATCAACAATAAAAAAAGTGGGCCTTTTTATACTTTTTGAAAAAAGTCAATTTGAATGTCATACAAAAATTTTGAATGAAATTTCAGGTGTCACAAAAAATTTCCTTAAGTGATAGGAATAATGTGAGATAGCAGAGTTGTAGAGTGACCTCTAGTGTACCAACATCAACAATAAAAAAAGTGGGCCTTTTTATACTTTTTGAAAAAAGTCAATTTGAAAAATTTGGATTTTGGAGAAATTTGCAAGTGTCATAAAAAAGTTTCCTTAAGTGATAGGAATAATGTGAGATAGCAGAGTTGTAGAGTGACCTCTAGTGTACCAACATCAACAATAAAAAAAGTGGGCCTTTTTATACTTTTTGAAAAAAGTCAATTTGAATGTCATACAAAAATTTTGTATGAAATTTCAGGTGTCATAAAAAAGTTTCCTTAAGTGATAGGAATAATGTGAGATAGCAGAGTTGTAGAGTGACCTCTAGTGTACCAACATCAACAATAAAAAAAGTGGGCCTTTTTATACTTTTTGAAAAAAGTCAATTTGAAAAATTTGGATTTTGGAGAAATTTGCAAGTGTCATAAAAAAGTTTCCTTAAGTGATAGGAATAATAAGAGATAGCAGAGTTGTAGAGTGACCTCTAGTGTACCAACATCAACAATAAAAAAAGTGGGCCTTTTTATACTTTTTGAAAAAAGTCAATTTGAATGTCATACAAAAATTTTGTATGAAATTTCAGGTGTCATAAAAAAGTTTCCTTAAGTGATAGGAATAATGTGAGATAGCAGAGTTGTAGAGTGACCTCTAGTGTACCAACATCAACAATAAAAAAAGTGGGCCTTTTTATACTTTTTGAAAAAAGTCAATTTGAAAAATTTGGATTTTGGAGAAATTTGCAAGTGTCATAAAAAAGTTTCCTTAAGTGATAGGAATAATAAGAGATAGCAGAGTTGTAGAGTGACCTCTAGTGTACCAACATCAACAATAAAAAAAGTGGGCCTTTTTATACTTTTTGAAAAAAGTCAATTTGAATGTCATACAAAAATTTTGAATGAAATTTCAGGTGTCACAAAAAATTTCCTTAAGTGATAGGAATAATGTGAGATAGCAGAGTTGTAGAGTGACCTCTAGTGTACCAACATCAACAATAAAAAAAGTGGGCCTTTTTATACTTTTTGAAAAAAGTCAATTTGAAAAATTTGGATTTTGGAGAAATTTGCAAGTGTCATAAAAAAGTTTCCTTAAGTGATAGGAATAATAAGATATAGCAGAGTTGTAGAGTGACCTCTAGTGTACCAACATCAACAATAAAAAAAGTGGGCCTTTTTATACTTTTTGAAAAAAGTCAATTTGAATGTCATACAAAAATTTTGTATGAAATTTCAGGTGTCATAAAAAAGTTTCCTTAAGTGATAGGAATAATGTGAGATAGCAAAGTTGTAGAGTGACCTCTAGTGTACCAACATCAACAATAAAGAAAGTGGGCCTTTTTATACTTTTTGAAAAAAGTCAATTTGAAAAATTTGGATTTTGGAGAAATTTGCAAGTGTCATAAAAAAGTTTCCTTAAGTGATAGGAATAATGTGAGATAGCAGAGTTGTAGAGTGACCTCTAGTGTACCAACATCAACAATAAAAAAAGTGGGCCTTTTTATACTTTTTGAAAAAAGTCAATTTGAATGTCATACAAAAATTTTGTATGAAATTTCAGGTGTCATAAAAAAGTTTCCTTAAGTGATAGGAATAATGTGAGATAGCAGAGTTGTAGAGTGACCTCTAGTGTACCAACATCAACAATAAAAAAAGTGGGCCTATTTTTACTTTTTGAAAAAAGTTGATTTGAAAATTTTGAATTTTTGGAGAAATTGCAAGTGTCATAAAAAAGTTTCCTTAAGTGATAGGAATAATGTGAGATAGCAGAGTTGTAGAGTGACCTCTAGTGTACCAAAATCAACAATAAAAAAGTGGGCCTTTTTATACTTTTTGAAAAAAGTCAATTTGAATGTCATACAAAAATTTTGTATGAAATTTCAGGTGTCATAAAAAAGTTTCCTTAAGTGATAGGAATAATGTGAGATAGCAGAGTTGTAGAGTGACCTCTAGTGTACCAACATCAACAATAAAAAAAGTGGGCCTTTTTATACTTTTTGAAAAAAGTCAATTTGAAAAATTTGGATTTTGGAGAAATTTGCAAGTGTCATAAAAAAGTTTCCTTAAGTGATAGGAATAATGTGAGATAGCAGAGTTGTAGAGTGACCTCTAGTGTACCAACATCAACAATAAAAAAAGTGGGCCTTTTTATACTTTTTGAAAAAGTCAATTTGAAAATTTTGGATTTTGGAGAAATTTGCAAGTGTCATAAAAAAGTTTCCTTAAGTGATAGGAATAATGTGAGATAGCAGAGTTGTAGAGTGACCTCTAGTGTACCAACATCAACAATAAAAAAAGTGGGCCTTTTTATACTTTTTGAAAAAAGTCAATTTGAAAATTTTGGATTTTGGAGAAATTTGCAAGTGTCATAAAAAAGCTTCCTTAAGTGATAGGAACAATGTGAGATAGCAGAGTTGTAGAGTGACCTCTAGTGTACCAACATCAACAATAAGAAAAGTGGGCCTTTTTATACTTTTTGAAAAAAGTCAATTTGAATGTCATACAAAAATTTTGTATGAAATTTCAGGTGTCATAAAAAAGTCTCCTTAAGTGATAGGAATAATGTGAGATAGCAGAGTTGTAGAGTGACCTCTAGTGTACCAACATCAACAATAAAAAAAGTAGGCCTTTTTATACTTTTTGAAAAAAGTTGATTTGAAAGTCATACAAAAATTTTGTACGAAATTGCAAGTGTCGTAAAATGGTTTCCCTAGAAGATTGGAATAATGTGAGATAGCAGAGTTGTAGAGGGACCTCTAGAGTACCAACATCAACAATAAAAAAGTGGGCCTTTTTATACTTTTTGAAAAAAGTTGATTTGAAAAATTTGAATTTTTGGAGAAATTGCAAGTGTCATAAAAAAGTTTCCCCAAGAGATAGGAATAATGTGAGATAGCAGAGTTGTAGAATGACCTCTAGAGTACCAACATCAACAATAAAAAAAGTGGGCCTTTTTATACTTTTTGAAAAAAGTTGATTTGAAAAATTTGAATTTTTGGAGAAATTGCAAATGTCATAAAAAAGTTTCGCTAAGAGATAGGAATAATGTGAGATAACAGAGTTGTAGAATGACCTCTACAGAAGCAACATCAACAATTAAAAAAGTAGGCCTTTTTATACTTTTTAAAAAAAATTGATTCGAAAGTCATACAAAAATTTTGTACGAAATTACAAGTTTCATAAAAAAGTTTCCCTAAAAGATAGGAATAATGTGAGATAGCAGAGTTGTAGAATGGTCTCTACAGTAGCAACATCAACAATAAAAAAAGTGGGCCTTTTTATACTTTTTGAAAAAAGTTGATTTGAAAAATTTAAGGTTTTGGAGAAATTGTAAGTGTCATAAAATAGTTTCCCTAGACGATAGGAATAATGTGAGATAGCAGGGTTGTAGAGTGCCCTCTGGAGTACAGTAAAGAAGATTTGGGCAACCAGAACACATCATCCTAAATCTAATAGCTAAAGCCAGAGAGGTTCCTGCCGTGAAGGATGACAAACTAGAAACTTTAATTGAGTTAGGAGTTGCTGTGCAGAATCTCACATCCACAATGAAAACGTTGAATATGTCAGGTCAGTTGGAAAGTTTGGAGCTACTTCTCATACTGGAGAGTAAATTACCTGCACACTTGAAAATGCAATGGGCAGATTGGATTTCTGCTTCCGTTGATAGAAAAAAGAATCTTGGATTTTTTGCTGACTGGATGGAAGCAAAAATGATTAGTGTGTGTATGATGTGTCCACCCACCTTCAAGGACGAGAACAAGAGTGCTAAAAGGAACCCGGCAAACTGGAAGAAAAAACAAGAAGCTGTTTTTGTTGCTGCTGAAGGCGTGGAGAAGAAAGAGGCACAAATCAAGAAGGAAAAGAAAGGTCAATTTTGTTCCAAGACTGGGCATTGGTTGACCGAATGTAGAAGTTTCACGAAGGAAGACTTGCCTTCTAGAAACAAGTTTGTAAGTGAGAAAAATCTTTGTTTTGGGTGTTTAATTTATGGCCACTCCTATCGGAGCTGTAAGAAGAAGAAACCCTGTGGAAAAGATGGCTGTGAGAGAAATCATCATCCCCTTTTACATGGTGATGAACCACAAAAAGAAAAATGTGAGCCAAAGGAACCTGAACTTTTGGGACATGTAAGTCAACAAAAAAATATATTCCATGTTGACAAAAGTGATATTTTGTATTAAGTTCTCCCGGTTACTCTGCGAGGACCAAAAGGAAAAATAAATACATACGCGATGATGGACCCTGGGTCCGCGTACACCATTATCGACTGGAAAGTGGCAAGGCAGCTCGGGCTGGAGGAAGCCTCCAAACCTCTTACTTTCACAAGTTTTGGGAAAAGTTCCGTTGAAGTGCCTTCTAGTCTCGTCAAACTGGATATAATTAACCCTGTGTCAAAAGCTAATTATCCATTGGACAATGTGCATACGTTTGAAAACATGAACTTGCCAGTGAAGACAATTAAGAAAAGTCAATTGGAAATATGGAAACATCTCCATTGTTTAAACATTAAACCATATGAGAACGCAGAACCGAAAATCATGATTGGCTTACCACATGCTCATCTTATGTTGCATTTGAAAACAGTGAAAAGTCCCCCAAATGCTCCGTGTGCAGTGGAAACAAAACTTGGATGGATTTTATTTGGAAACTTACCTGGAGCCGCCTTGGAAGCAGAAAAAGTTATGTCTATCTTCCATGTGAATAGTGAACCTATCGACGAGCTCCACGAGTTAGTAAAACGAAGATTCACAACAGAGGATTTCGGAGTGAAGCCAAACTGCCTCACAACTAAATCCAAAGCTGAGGCCAGAGCTATCTCCCTGATCGATTCCAATATGAAGTAAGTGAATGGCAAGTTTGAAACTCCTCTCCTGTGGAAGAGGAACGATATTGTGTTGCCCGAGAGCCGAAACAATGCCTTTCGACGGCTATTCTCATGGGAAAAGAAATTGGATAAGTGCCCAACAACTGCTGAGTTATACTACAAAAGATGAAGCATTACGAAGATGTTGGTTACATTAGAAAACTAACTCCCGAGGAGTCCTCTGCAAATCCGGAGAGACTATGGTGGCTTCCCCACTTTGGTGCTTATCATCCCAAAAAGCCTGGAAAGCTCAGACTCGTTTTCGATGCGGCGGCTAGGACTAACGGTACGAGTCTAAACGAAAATCTTCTACCAGGACCAGACAGATTGAAGCCCTTGCCTGCAGTTCTGTGGAAATTTCGTCAACGGAAAATTGCTATTACTGAAGACATCAAGGAGATATTTCATCAGGTGAGAGTGACTGAAGTGGATCAAGACTCTCAAAGATTTCTCTGGAGAGGTGCCGATAGGGAAGGACCACCAGAGGAATACAAAATGCTTGTGATGACCTTTGGGTCAACGTGTTCTCCATTTTGTGCTCAGATGGCCATGAACAAGAATGCTCTGCAGTGGAAGGAAGAGTTCCCTGATGCCTGCCGTGCCATTGTCGATAATCATTATGTCGATGATTATCTAGACAGCTGTGACAGTGTTAGTGAAGCGTATAAAATGTTTCAAGATGTATATGAAGTACACAGCAGAGGAGGATTCCACATCTGTAACTTCACTACTAATTCCCGTGAGCTGATCCGAAAAATACTCAAGGAATTAATATCGGACTCCCAAAAGAACCTGGAAACTGAAAATAGAATTTCTGGACGGAGAGAATACTAGGAATGTCTTGGGATCCAGAAACGGACTGTTTCTTTTTCACTACTAACTTGACTGGAATAAAAAAAAATCATTTCCGGAAGTCAAGTACCAACGAAAAGGGAAGCCCTTTCCCTAATCATGTCTGTCTTCGACCCCATGGGATTTGTTTCTCATCTGACTGTGAAAGCAAGAATGATCCTACAGGATACTTGGAGATCTGGAATAGGATGGGACGATGAGGTGCCCTCATCTATTCATGCAAAGTGGAAGTACTGGCTGGAGGAACTTCAAGAAATAAATTCATGCAAGATTCCCCGATGCTACTCGCAGTGGTTTTCTAAAACAGACGAAATCCAGCTGCCCATATTTTGCGATGCAAGCGAGTCTGCATTCGCCTCGGTCGCTTACTTTCGAATTTTGAAGGATGGAGTGATTGATACCAGCATCGTGTGTGCGAAGACTAGAGTGGCTCCATTAAAGCCACTGTCAATTCCCCGGATGGAGTTACAGGCCGCAGTTTTAGGAAGCCGAATTGCGAAGACTATAATTTAGGGACGCGGGTATACTCCGAGGAGAACAGTGTTTTGGACAGATAGTCGGACTGTGTTGTGTTGGCTCCGGTCTGATGGAAAAAAGTTCCAGCCATTTGTGTCTCACAGGATCGGAGAAATCCAAGAGGAAACAAATGCAGGCGACTGGCGATGGGTGCCCACCGCCGAAAATGTTTCTGACGAAGCTACAAGATTCAATAAAGATTGCGACTGGAAACCTGGATTGGGACGGCTTGGAATTGAGAAAGGAATTCGTATGTGCTGTGCTGAAAGCTAGAGTCATCGCGAATCCGATGGATGCCACCAAATTCTCTAATTGGACAAAATTATTAAAAACTACTGCATATGTTTTGCGTTTCTGTTATTACATTGCGAGGAAGAAGTTCAAGTATGCGTACACTTCCCTTGTCGTTGAAGTAGATTAAATGAAAAGAGCAGAACTCCAGTGGTGGAGATGGAGCCAAGCAGAAATGCCCGAAGCGCAACAGTTGCAAAATAATCTACCACTTGGAAGAAGCCCTTTGACAACATATGATCCTTTCCTGGATGAAAATGGGATTATGCGTATGAAGGGACGCGTTCAAGCCCCGGTGGACATAGGAGATATGGAAAGAAATCCTGTTATTCTTAACCCAAAAAATCCCTAAACTGTACTAATGATTATGCATCATCACCGTAAGGCTGGACATCATGGACAAGATAAGGTGATGAACGACCTGAAAATGAAGTTCTGCATCCCTAAGCTGAGAGCTGCCGTGCGGAGGTTGTGGAACAATTGCTCGCTCTGCAAAATCAGACGTGCTCGTCCAAGACCACCCCTAATGGGAGAAATACCGAAGTGCCGACTAGCAAGTTTTCAGCCATCGTTCACCGAGACCGGCCTCGACTACTTCGGGCCGATGAGTTCAAATTGACTTTTTTCAAAAAGTATAAAAAGGCCCACTTTTTTTATTGTTGATGTTGGTACTCTAGAGGTCACTCTACAACTCTGCTGTCTCACATTTTTCCTACCACTTAGGGAAACTTTTTTATGACATTTTCTGTTTCATACAAAAATTTTGTATGACTTTCAAATCAACTTTTTTCAAAAGGTATAAAAAGGCCCACTTTTTTTATTGTTGATGTTGGTACTCTAGAGGTCACTCTACAACTCTGCTGTCTCACATTTTTCCTACCACTTAGGGAAACTTTTTTATGACACTTGCAATATCTCCAAAAATCCAAATTTTTCAAATCAACTTTTTTCAAAAGGTATAAAAAGGCCCACTTTTTTTATTGTTGATGTTGGTACTCTAGAGGTCACTCTACAACTCTGCTGTCTCACATTTTTCCTACCACTTAGGGAAACTTTTTTATGACATTTTCAGTTTCATACAAAAATTTTGTATGACTTTCAAATCAACTTTTTTCAAAAGGTATAAAAACGCCCACTTTTTTTATTGTTGATGTTGGTACTCTAGAGGTCACTCTACAACTCTGCTGTCTCACATTTTTCCTACCACTTAGGGAAACTTTTTTATGACATTTGCAATATCTCCAAAAATCCAAATTTTTCAAATCAACTTTTTTCAAAAGGTATAAAAAGGCCCACTTTTTTTATTGTTGATGTTGGTACTCTAAAGGTCACTCTACAATTCTGCTGTCTCACATTTTTCCTACCACTTAGGGAAACTTTTTTATGACATTTTCAGTTTCATACAAAAATTTTGTATGACTTTCAAATCAACTTTTTTCAAAAGGTATGAAAAGGCCCACTTTCTTTATTGTTGATGTTGGTACTCTAGAGGTCACTCTACAACTCTGCTGTCTCACATTTTTCCTACCACTTAGGGAAACTTTTTTATGACATTTTCAGTTTCATACAAAAATTTTGTATGACTTTCAAATCAACTTTTTTCAAAAGGTATAAAAAGGCCCACTTTTTTTATTGTTGATGTTGGTACTCTAGAGGTCACTCTACAACTCTGCTGTCTCACATTTTTCCTACCACTTAGGGAAACTTTTTTATGACACTTGCAATATCTCCAAAAATCCAAATTTTTCAAATCAACTTTTTTCAAAAGGTATAAAAAGGCCCACTTTTTTTATTGTTGATGTTGGTACTCTAGAGGTCACTCTACAACTCTGCTGTCTCACATTTTTCCTACCACTTAGGGAAACTTTTTTATGACACTTGCAATATCTCCAAAAATCCAAATTTTTCAAATCAACTTTTTTCAAAAGGTATAAAAAGGCCCACTTTTTTTATTGTTGATGTTGGTACTCTAGAGGTCACTCTACAATTCTGCTGTCTCACATTTTTCCTACCACTTAGGGAAACTTTTTTATGACATTTTCAGTTTCATACAAAAATTTTGTATGACTTTCAAATCAACTTTTTTCAAAAGGTATAAAAAGGCCCACTTTTTTTATTGTTGATGTTGGTACTCTAGAGGTCACTCTACAACTCTGCTGTCTCACATGTTTCTTCCCACTTAGGGAAACCTTTTTATGACACTTGCAATATCTCCAAAAATCCAAATTTTTCAAATCAACTTTTTTATAAGGTATAAAAAGGCCCACTTTTTTTATTGTTGATGTTGGTACTCTAGAGGTCACTCTACAACTCTGCTATCTCACATTATCCCGATTCCGGAGGGAAACTTTTTTATGACATTTTCAATTTCATACAAAAATTTTGTATGACTTTTAAATCAACTTTTTTTTAAAATTTTGACATATTGTAATTGCATTAAGATGAAATGGAATTACTGATGCTTTATTTTTACTTTTTATTAACATTCCTAAAAATGTTCCCTCGGGCGGGCAAAATTTTTTTGTACAAAAATTTTGTACAAAAATTTTGTACAAAAATTTTGTCCAACTTCACACACATATTCATGGCCACATGGCTATTGTAATATTAACAATTATCATGATTAAAGTTTGCTGTTCAGTGTTTGTGTGAAGGTTTCATTTATCACTGCTTATTGAAAAGACCGTGGGTTGAAAGAGCTTGGCCAATTTTTCATGTCCATCTGTCCAATTTATTAGCTAGTCATAACGTCCCTGTGAAATGAAATAAACAATTCACGGTTACTAAATCAAAGAGAAGACTCCCTAGTGAGAAGAATGTAGGTAGGTATTACCCGGAGCCAGGGCAGGGAGGGTTGCTATTAACCTACATCAACATTTTACAACTCTCTGTGCATACAGTGTATGTACGTGTAAATGCAAGAAGACGCAACGTTGTGGATAGTGAGGGCAGAGAGGACGGTAAACAATGGCGAGAGTTGTAAAGACAGAGTTCTCGGAAGTCAGTGCTAGGAAGAACCATGTAAATAAGTAAAGTGGACGGTAGTGTTGAGCAAACATAACCATTACTTTAGTGGGGCATTAAAGTAGAGCTGACTGCAGTTTTATTCCGGAACTGTACTTAGAGTTATGCGAGAAAAACAGGGAAACTTTTGATGTTTAGCATTGTAACGCGTTCCTGAATAGGTGCTTTTGTGTTGGTTATTACAAGGAGCGAAAGGGTGAAGATATAGGGACCGTTGCATCACTCGGTTATCAGTTTGATTGGTTTCTCTGTCTCCAGTAAATATTCTCGTCCTCTCAGTCCATTCACTCACACAAGTAAGTCACTACCTACCAGACCACGAAAATACCACCCACCAGTCGAATTACAAAATAAACATGCCAGAACACAATTCCCATTCCTCACTCAAATCCCTCTGGCCTTCATAAATGAACTGCAAATAAAATCACACACAAAGACAGATGGGATCAGTTCCTCTTCGTGTCATGTCATATATGTCACTAACTTATAGTTAATCCCGTATACCGCCAAGGATTTATTTACCTATTTGCTTTCACCGGCAGGTCGCTTCACTTTATTATAAAATACCTACACCCACTATTAAACAATCCCAAAACATCTCTCTTTCTCCCAATCCATACTCAGAAGGGATATGCTTTCTCTTTGTGGCTTTATTTATTAAAATTCAAAGCCAAAGTGGAATCCACACAGAACCACACACAATAGACTGTTGCTTCACAGGGTTATGGGCCTTTTTATTGTACGTCTCTACGCTACGCTCGCACTAATATTTCCTCAAAGTGGATCATTTTATTCAACCTAACACACTTTACTAGTTCTACAAATTCTGTTGTCGACCAGTTTATTTTTCTATGGGTTTATTTAGTCTTCAGAAGCTATGCATTCGTATAACAATAATATTTATTGTAATTGGCCATCGCTATACATAAATAATCTGAATGCTTGGACTTGGAGTTTGTAAGCGCAGTAGTATATAGAATTAACAAGTCTATATTTTTAAGTAGTTTCTTCTGAAACTGGGACTGCTAGGAATCATATTAGTGCAACGGGGAAGTTATGTAATGGTAACTTTGATGTAGCCTGCTTATTGCGAAGTCGTAGCTGTAATTATGATTTTCAACAACCTTAATGTCAACATTTATTGTTGATTTAATGCCATATAGTGAACTCAGCTCTTTGTTTATGTTAATGGAATTATTTGTATGCAAAATCCAAAATTAACTTTTATTAGGCCTAACTCAGCAAACTTTAGTTGGAAGTAAGTACCTAGTTTGAATTTTTATAATCGCATGAATGTATCATTGGACAGAATTTTCTGGCACGAAATCAAAAAGAGCAAAAAATTGGATTATAAAATGCGTAAAGGAAGAACACTGTTCAGCTGGCAAATACGACTCTAGTCGTACTTGTTTATTGAGTTCTAGAAAGTGGAAAGTGGAAATGACACGATACCTTATTTAGGGTTAATGAAAGTTGCTGTTGAAATGTTCTATATAGTAAATCATGTAATTACTGTAAAGGGAAATGGTTTTCAACTCAATGAGGTAGTTTTAATATACTGCAGAGTAGCTTAATATTCGCAAATAAAGTTCTTGCGTTGAGTTATAAATATTATTAGAGATCAACATCTGCAGCTGTCATTTTGCTATTAATTTTTGGAAAATATTACGTAAATTACAATAAGACGTACAAATTCCCAGAGTTCGGAAGAAATACTCATACCGGAAAGTTTAGTTTAAAACCTAATTTGCAATAATTGTTTACGAAATACTAATGAGAAGTACTGAGCACTCCGGTAGGGTACTTCGTATGTAATCACAATAATTTTCATATCAATTGCTACTTGCTGGCTGAAGTGTTGAGAGCCTTTGGACGCACACATGTGACTACGTAGTAAAAGGGATATGATAATTTGTGTTGTTAGTCTGAATAGCGTAAGCGTGGTTGGGCCCGCATGTCGTGATAAGAAGTAGAGGAGAAAGGTTGGGAGAAAGTTGGGAGAAAGGTGCATTTGGGAGAAAAATGAGCATGGAAACCTGGGGAGTCAATTACACACGGAGCCATTAGTGATACACTAAAAATTGAAGTTTCAGGAAGTCTGGCATTATGTGGGCTGAAGACAGAGTGGCATGGATTAGAGGAGAATATGAGAATATAAATAGTTGGGTGTACAACTTCCTGAGGATTAGATAGTTTGTACTGGTGAATGGCGAAACATTGAGAAAGGGATCCGAGATCCTTATTTATTGAAATTGCACATGTGTGACCCGGTGAGGACATTATACAATCTAAAACCTTGTCTCCTCTCTCCTCTCCACTCTCAGTACGTCTCCTGGGTGGGTGTAAATTCTCTCCAGTTCTAACTAAAGTACATACTATTTTTCCATGAGTTTCCTTTACTTCTATTTTCTCGGTTGAAAATAATCCTCGAGTGTTCCGTCGATTTGCTAATGGAACTATGCAAGTAAGTCAAAGTGTGTAGACTTTTGTGGAGCATTTAGATTGTCGCTATGCATTGCCCAAATAGAAAGGGAAGCCAACCGAAAAAATAAAGTTGTTCCACACCATTGATTTTAGTAGCAACCTTTCAGTTCTCTTTCCCTTCTGTATAAACTAGTCAACTGGTGTGCAAGGATGCAAAAACCCATGGGTTTTTGAGCAAAAACCCCCGACCCATGGGTTTTTGTGGGTTTTTGGGTTTTTGGGTTTATGGGTTTTTGGGTTTTTGGTCGGCCAAAATAGCGAAATACTCAAGGTATATTACTTGATATTCCTGCTTTTTTGAGTCCCAGTATGATAAATAATGATTATTTTTATCATTAATTATCAAATATGTTGATATTTTGCAAGATAAACTGTAATTTGTTGTGAAAATAACGGTGTTATTCATTTTCCCGCCTAGCAAAAACCCAAAAACCCAAAAACCCATGGGTTTTTGATAAAAATATGGGTCGGGTTTTTGCTCAAAAACCCAAAAACCCAAAAACCCAAAAACCCTGGGTCGGCATCCCTGCTGGTGTGTAGGTAGCCACTGTATATGTAATATTATATTTATTTAATGAAATGCATAAACATTCTCATGGCACAACCTCCTCGTACAAACATTTCCAGAAACTCTTTCGAAAATAAATATTTTTAAAATACCCTTCAGCTATCAATTTATGTAATAGTCAAAAGTTTATTTCAAAAGTAAAAATTAGTTTCTGTTTTTACGTCCTCAGTTGCTTAACACAGTTTACAAGGAAGAAATGGTCGGTCATACTAAAAATAAATATTAAATTGTCGACGAAATCCGGTTCTGTCGTTAATAATGCAAGTTATTTATGAAAACAGGTTTGTAGAAGTTGACCGCTGACCTAGTGAACATATTTTTAAAAGTTCAATAAATAGCAAGTGCAAGAAGATTTTAGCAAGCACTAGGTTAGTAAGTAAAAAGATACTAGTGTATCAAAATCTTTGAAGAAAAACATATCACGTTATCTTAATAGCTGCTGGCCATCAAAGACTTTAATTCCTGAAAGCATAAATATTTAAGATATCATTTGGTACATTTATGAAATGCAATAGACACAATAAAGTATGAAAAGGAACAGTGCTGCGTTATTCGCATATACTTCATCAAGTCCGCAAAGCATTAATATCTTCCATTACTATTCTTTCACTGTTTATATATAAAAACATTACAAGTAGCACTTGTTTGACTATATGCACATTTATGCAGTCTTTCTACCGATTGATACCTGTACTAGAAATAGCTTCACAAATATCTATCTTGTGACGAAAATAAACTGTATAAAATATTAAGATAATGGAGTAAAACATTAAAATGTGCTGTTTAAATTAATTAAAGCTAAAAATCAAAATTAAGCTAACATCAAAATAAAATCTAAAATCAAAATAAATACTAACATCAAAATAAAAGCTAAAATCAAAATAAATACTAACATAATAAAAGCTAAAATCAAAATAAATACTAACATAATAAAAGCTAAAATCAAAATAAATACTAACATAATAAAAGCTAAAATCAAAATAAATACTAAAGAATCAAAACTTTAGTTTGATTTCATTATCCGGTAACGCATTTATTATATAAGATTCGCACAATTAATTGAAATTCTTTGAAGGGGCCTCAACGCCTCAAGGTGATATAGTAGAAATGTTTATACAGGGATTTTATTGAGAGACAGACAAAATAATACAATATTAACAGTTCTAAAGATAAAATTATGGTTTAAGGTTTCAACTATTGCTCAGAATTATAATGTTTATAGCTCTTTATCAAAATGCCACAAAATCCTTCATTAAAGCAAAAGCCCCTATTTGTCATCTGCCGTAGGCAGACATTTCATAAGTGACGGCTCTCCGTGGCTTCACTTAGGAAACAACTTTGGACAGCATTAAGGATATGTTAAAAATTGGAGTCC
Organism: Yoshiicerus persimilis; assembly: GCA_020352615.2. Lineage (NCBI taxonomy): Eukaryota > Metazoa > Arthropoda > Collembola > Entomobryomorpha > Tomoceridae > Yoshiicerus > Yoshiicerus persimilis. The sequence goes on from CM060170.1 coordinate 14,690,637, forward strand.
ATAGCATTTATAGCCTGCAATGAACTACCTTATACTGGGAGTCTGCTCAAAAAATCAATCAATTTCTTTGTCCAAAGCAATAAACTTTTCTATCAATTCAATGGAATCTTATGTAACTAACTATAAAAACCCAACAGTTACGTTCACTGATCTTATGTTTAATGTAATGCGAACACATAAAAGTGGATCAAGAATATTTATATTAAATATAACGCTTAAAAGTCATGAAACTGGATTTCATAGTTCTGAAAACTTAGTATAGGAACCTTGTAGGAACAACATACATCAACCTTTAAGTTCTCCTTTTCTATCTTCCAGTTTTTAAATTGGAAAACTTTTTTATATAAATATGAATACCTACTGACTTTAGTGATACTG